>JAFLJL010015305.1:169329-182537 GCA_018398815.1 Conus ventricosus | reverse complement strand
GTGCCTGGACACAGGTGATGACTGCAGGGTCCGGGTCCGTGGATGCTGGTCTTCCAGCAGCCAAAGACCGGAGCTGCAGCTTAAGAAAAACAGGCAAGAAAAGATCCCGCCCTACGGCGGAGATCAGTCTCCAGATGATAAGTCATCATCCTATAGTCCTTGTCAGTGTGTGGCAACATAGTGGGTACGGCAGTGCGTCAGTGCGAAGGGTCACAATGCCGTAATAAGGTCAACAATGTCTTTGTCACTATAAAAGGGCAAATAAACCATAATAACTTTTCCCTTTTCTTTTGCTTTTATCTGACCTGTACTAAGGATAACTTCCTTAGTCAAAAGCTCCAATGAATAAAAACAAGGATTCATCCACACGTCTGTCACACAAACATATAAGACAAGGACATAACGAGAACGAAACCACATGTGGGGCGATACGGCAGGAGTTCGACCCTCCGCGGTCTAAACATTTAGCCGTTCGCACGCTCATGCGTTCCCCGATCCGTCTCGTGTCTATGAAGCAACAAGAAAAATGAAACTAACATTTCTGATATCCTTCCGGCCCAAATCACATATTGAGCGAAATAAGCATTGACTCAACCTGTGTAACCAGAAGACAACAAAGACAGCTTCCATTGACTGAAATGAAGGGATATCATATAATAAGAGATTTTCGACTTAGTCCGAAATAACAGAACCCCTAGCCGCTAAGGACCAAAAACACAATTAAAGATAATGCGTTTCTACAATTCTACAACAAGACGCATATCTCGATACCATTTCCATACCTGCTCCCCTTCTTTGGAGCAGTTACACACAGAAAACGTGTGTCCGAGCCAACAGCACATGAAGGCAGAAGAAAAACCTCTCAACCGTTGAAAGGTTAGAAAACCCAAATAATACAAAACTATCCAAAACAGACCATATAGTTACCAAAATGGCGGGTGGGCGAGGTGAGAAACGGTTTGCTCCCCAGTCCAACGAAGGATGGCAGCCGAAACCGTGCCGGTCCACACCGAAGGGACTCCAGGTCAGGGACTCCAGGTCAGGGACGACCCAAGGTGGTTCTTCCAGCTGGCAGGGATAGGGATCCCAGGTGTTCAGTGGAATACTTTCCGACCCGCTGAAGGGTGAAAGACTCATCCACACCATCCACACCGAAGTGGATAAAGAAAGGTTGGCCAGCTAGCAGAGATAGAGATCTCTCCGACTCGACGGTCCGTCAGTGAGTGCCACACCACTATCCTAACAAAGATGGCAACAGGCAACATAACAGCTCACCTGTGGCACCTGACACAGCTGAGGAATCACGTGGAAAACGATAAAAGAACAGAAAAAGAAAGCTTTAAAAGAAAAAAATGAAGATAAGTATTGGAGGAGGGGAGCGAAATGCACGGACGTAGCGCACCCAAGATGACACAAATAGCACATTGGTCAACACCCGGCCAATGTAAAAGATGTCCCCGGTAACACCCACTTTATACTGGTTTGAGAAGAAATAAATTTATCTTCTAAACCAAAAGTATTTACGTCCGTGACAATGATGATGAAAAATGATGATGATGATGGTGATGGTGGATGATGATGATGATGATGATAAATGATGATAAAGAAGATGATGATGATGATGACGAAGAGAAAAAGGAGGGGAGGTGGTAGGGGCAGGGGAGAAAGGCAAATGAAGTGGATATAGATCATGGGAATGAAGATAGATAGAACCGAAACTGAGCACACCGCTGTCTGAATCAAGCCTGCATTAGTGGACACAGATCAGACAAAAACACCAGCTGAGAAAGTCATTTAGTTGCAGAAACAAGACTCTAAAACTGACACATCTACATCCCTCAAAAAACGTTTACGAAATCGATATGAAGGGTGCATCGTGTTATCTCTGTTCTTTTTCTCTGTTTTAACCCATTTCTGAAGATAGATAGCGTTGTTGCACATCTGCATTTCTGTATGTGATCATAGTGGAGACCTTGACCTTGATGGTGTAGTTCAACGGAGGTCACGCACCACGATAGCGAAGAGGACAAAGTGTCGTCTGCTGACCCATCCACCAGGAGAGGGACCTCAGGTGTTCACAGCCAGTCCTCCTTCCTGGAACTCTGACGTGTCGTTGAACCTGAATGACCAAGACAGGAAGTTTCCGGGGAACACGTCTGCTGCGGGAACTGGATCTGCATCCACGAACCCTCAGACGGGGAGACGTTAACCAGCAGATTAAACTGGACAAGGTACCCTTGTACACCGCTGGTTCGTGAGGTCCGTGTGATGCTGAAATACACAATGGTCAGCTCCTGCACTTCGGCCTGCAGCTTTGTGTTCTCCCGTGTGCACGTGCTAACTGACTGGCCGACAGTCTCGGAAAGCTTTTCGTTATTCGCAATCATGTCCTTCAATTGACGATCAAGCATTTGTTGCATATTCAAAAAATATTATTTGTACTGGCACCTTACAAAAAGCGTTTTCATCCAAAAACACAGGAACAACAACAAACCAGACGAAATTTTAACTAAGTTGTATTCACTCGCAAATGCATGCGGGGGGGGGGGGGGGGGGTATTTTCAAAGTAATGTGATGTAGTTCAGTGCCCTTACCCGGGCATTTCACGACATTCTTTGAATGATGATCCCCTGGTTTAGTTCGACACCTGACTCTATAAAAACAAAACAGCAAACACGTCATTCAGCTTTCAATACATTCAACCCAAAACGATTTTAATCAAGACATCTTCTCCCTTTTGGGAGTTTTCATTAATGAACAGCACATAACAGCCAAAACTAAACAATACTATTTGGAACAAAAATGAAGAGGGAAGTAAAGGGAGTAAGGGAGGCCATACACACAAAACTTGTTATACATAAAATTCATAAAACAAAATGACGGAATCCTCAATTTTGTTAAAGTTTAAGGGTAGATCAAACAACATAAGAAATCGATAAAACGAAGAAAGCCTGCGACTAAAATCAAATTGTCATATGAAAAACTGACTTTCATGCTCGTAATATTGATCATTTAGATCAAATACCAAAAAAAATTATGTTTGTAAAGTATGACTTGTTTTGGGCATATCAAACAACGTGAATACAATAAAAGGAAAAAGGGTGTTGGGATTGACGTTGTAAGCATTTTGTGTTGAAATATAATTGCTTATCGTAATAACTTTAAAATTGCATGTCCAGTTTTATAAACGTGAAATTGATAATCCCCAAAATAGGCGCCTTTGGGTAAATACCAGCGACTGGGGGCTCGTCGACTTGGGACCCAGGAAAAAGGGCAGAAATAGAGCGACTGGTCACACTTCTTTCCCTGCAACAGCCCTTTTAAGGGTAGTGCAGTGGAACGCTGAAGGAAACCGCAGAAAAAAAACAGAGCTGCAGATTTTTTCTCAAAACCAAACCCCAGATCGATGTAATCTGCATCCTGGAGACCCAGCAACAGAAAACCACCGTTTCTTTCCGCAGAGGATATGAGAGTTACCGCTGAACAGACAGACAGGATCCAAAGGGGGATTCCAACCCTCGTCCGGCATGGCATCCCAACGGTCCCGGGGCCCAGTCAACAGATGAAGACTTGAATTTATCACCATCAAGATCCTCCTCCAAGTGAAGACCTCCTTATCACTAACTGCTGCAGTTTCTCCAAAACGCAAGCGAACCTCCACACCCTCCAGCTATCAAAAGAAAACACCTCACCTTTGGTGACTTCAACGGTCACCGCCGCGGGGATACGACTCCACTGATACCAAGGGGAGGAGATCCGGGACGGGATATGGACAACCCCCTATGCTGATCAACAAACCTGAAGACACATACTACTCCCGAGCCGGGGGGACAACGTCCACTCAGACCTTGCCCTACACAGAGGCCATTCAGAAGCGGACCACTAGATTTTCAACAATCAACTAGGTGGAATGACCCATCTGCCCATCACCCACGTGTTGCTGAAAACAACAACCTCTACAGAATACACCCAGGAAAGGGGCAAGTTGGAACTTCACAAAAGCTGATTGGAACAAATTCCAGCTCCTTGCAAAAAGACCTTTCCAACATCACCCCACAGGAGACATAAACAAAAATGTAAATTTTGATGACAGCAGCCATTCTAGAGGCGGCAAAGGGTCCCTTCATGTGGCTCCAGAGAGGACAACAAGCCCATACTGCCCCCAAACCCTGGCACCTTAAACCAAGACTTCAAATCCAGAAAACGCAATGAGCAAAAACCCTTGTGCACAAACAACCGCTAGGCACAATGAATTGAAAAAAAGAATTCAACAGTACCAAGACAAAAAAAATCCAACAGTGCTGGCATGAAACAACTTCACACCCAGCCTGGAAAACAGCACCGCAAGCTTGGAAACTACCAAGGCATTGAACGATGATGCCCACAAGTACCCCCCCCCACTGCACAGGTAGAAGATGATGGGTCCATGTGGGGAAAAGAGCTGCAAACCTCCTTGCAATTGTCTTTCAGGAGGAAGCAAAATAAGGGTACCCACCCAAAGACGAAAAGAAGTAAAACAGCAACTTCAAGAGACAACACGGCAGCAATCAAACTCACTGCACCTTTGACATCAGATTTCACGATGGCAGACCTCAACGATGCTACCGAAAACTCAAAACAAGAAATCTGCAGGCAAGGATGGAGTCTGCAACGAAATAATCAAGCACCTGGGCTCTCTGCCCAAAATAAACTGTTTGAACTCTTCAACCTGTCCCTGGACGTCAGGCATCCCCATTGGCTTGGAAGGGAAACTGTCATCATCCCAGTCCTCAAGAAAGGAACAGATCCAAAAAAATCCAGTTTACAGGGCCAATCAGCCTGCTCAGCTGCCTTGGGAAGACTCTCGAGCGCATGGTCAACAAACGACTAATGTGGCATTTAGAAACCAACAACCGTTTTACCAACACAAACACACACACACACACAAAACAAAAAACAAACAAAACAACAACAACAACAAAGGAATACTGAAGACCAGCTCATCCACCTGGGACAGTCCATAAAAATGCCTTCAGGAGAAAAAGAAGGTCATCACAACCTCTCTTGACCAGTCAAAGCTGTTGACAAGGTGTGGAAAGAAGGGATCCTCCTGAAACTACTGAAGTCAGGAATTGCGGGATTCATGCTCAACTGTATCAAGAGCTTCCTTGCCACAGATCTGCAAGAGTAAAGCCCGACGGCAACCTGAGCAGCAGAGTAAAGATCAGAGAGAGGGTCTTACAGGGAGGGTCATTCTCCCACTCTCTTTGATGCTTTCATAAACGACATCACTCAAGGCCTCTCCAGACACATCTCCAGAGCTCTGCATGCTGACGACGTTACAATGTGGAACGCCTCAGAGTCCATTGTATCTGCAACAGTTAGGAATGCAAGATGTCCTCAACAACACCTCCAAATGGCGAAAGACTGTGTGTCACCATCAACAGTGTGAAGGCAGTGGACACCTGCTTCTCTCTCCAACACCCGAGAGAAATTTATCTGTCGTCAACAACCAACAGATCCCACAAAATGAGACTTCCACCCTTTCCTGGAACTCAACTGGACAGGACAAGAGGGTCCCATTAAATCCCCACATCTAGGAGATGGAGAAGAGAGCCACAAGACGACTGTCCATCAGAAGAAACTGGACAGGACAAGAGGGTCCCATTAAATCCCCACACTAGGAGATGGAGAAGAGAGCCCCAAGACGACTGTCCATCATGAAGAAACTGGACAGGACAAGAGGATCCCATTAAATCCCCACATCTAGGAGATGGAGAAAAGAGCCACAAAACGACTATCCATCATGAAAAACTGGACAGGACAAGAGGATCCCATTAAATCCCCACATCTAGGAATGGAGAAGAGAGCCACAAGACGAAATGGTCCATCCTAAGAAACAGGACAAAGGATCCCATTAAATCCCCACATCTAGGAGATGGGGAAGAGAGCCACAAGAACGACTTTCCATCATGAAAAAAACAGGACAAGAGGATCCCATTAAAACCCCACATCTAGGAGATGGAGAAGAGAGCCACAAACGACTGTCCATCATGAAGAAACAGGACAAGAGGATCCCATTAAATCCCCACATCTAGGAGATGGAGAAAGAGCCACAAGACGACTGTCCATCATGAAGAAACTGGACAGGGCAAAGGATCCATTAAATCCCCACATCTAGGAATGGAGAAGAAGCCACAAGACGACTATCCATCAAAGAAGAAACTGGACAGGACAAGAGGATCCCATTTAAAACCCCACATCTAGGAGATGGAAGAGAGCCCCAAGACGACTGTCCATCATGAGAAACTGGACAGGACAAGAGATCCCATAAATCCCCCCCATCTAGAGATGGAGAAGAGAGCCACAAGACGACTGTCCATCATGAAGAAACTGGCTGGCACGAATGGGGAGCCACATTTGCATCCTCAGACAGGTGGCACAAAGGGAACATCCCAACAGGTGTAACAAAAGCAACATCCTCAGACAGGTGTACACAGGCAACATCCTCAGACAGGTGTACACAGCAACATCCCAGACAGGGGTACACAAACAACATCCTCAGACAGTGTACACAGGGAACATCCGACCTGTGATGGAGTACGGACAGTAGCATGGGCCACAGCTGCCAGGAGCAACACCAGCAGACTGGCCAAAGTTCAAAAATGCTGGCTTGCGACTCATTACCGGAGGGCTAAACAACACCTATCCAACGGCCTCCACAACAGGACTCCCCTCACTGACATCAAAAAAGAAAGGGTCCTCCCCCCAGCATGAAAAGCTGCAAAGACTGCCCTCTCATGCAGCCCACCAAAACCCTGCAGGGAGCGCACAAAAACAGACTGAAAAGAAGCAGCTTCAATCCACGGGCAAAGGAACGCATGAGGACCCACAGTGACACCCTACCAAGCACTCCTGAAGAACGAGAGATGTTCCATGATGCAGAAGAGTTGAGCACCACAAACTATGTACCCTCGCTACTGACATTCCAGGAGTGACCAGGAAAGAACCAACCTGACTACATCCTCAGGGCCCTGACACTGAAATGCTGCATTCAAATACAACGCCTCTTTTTTGTGTGGACCCACAACTGCAACCGATGGATCCGCCGATGCAGCTGTAAAAAAAATGGAGGATGTGGGATCCTCATCTGCTGCCCTGATGGACGAACCCTGTCAAGGTCTCTGCCTGCTGGACGAAGATCAACAAACTACAGGGCTGAACTTACTGCTCTAAGAGAAGCTGACAGACTCATTAGTGCAGATGAAACACCCGCCTTAACACGTCGTTTTCCTGACAGACTGTAAAACTGCTATCCGAATTTACAGTCGCCCAGTGAGAAGCTGGAAAGAGAGACAGTGCAACAGCTTAAAGACCTGTCACACAGAGCGCAGGTGACTGTCCAGTGGATCCCTGCCCACTGCAGCCTGGCAGGAAATGAGAAGGCAGACAGGCTTTCCAAATGTGGCAGCAGGCTCAAGCAGACCTGCAGCAATAACCACCTGCCCTTTTTGCAGTGAAGACGAAACCGAAATTCATTTTCTTCTGAAATTTTTCAGATCGAGGGTTGACTGCCAGAACCCACTATCGCTCTTCTTTATATGTATATGAGACACGAGTTCTGGCATTCAACCCGAATTATCTGATGCACAGGTTAAATCATTGATATTATATTCATCAGAATATTGGGGCCTCCACGTTTTAAAGCAACAGAACGATACATCTTTTTGCTGTAAAAAGTTCTTGGGATTTGATAAAAGACGCCAAATACTCTTGTTTAGTGAGCTGGGCAGATACCCCATATATATTGATAGCATTTTGCGGGCAGTGAAATACTGGTTCAAGATAACAAAAGAAAAAAAAATGACGTCAAACCGAATACCGAAACAAGCATACGAAAAAAATTGAAAGAAATTAATAAATCCCCCAACTGGGCCTTAGACATAAAACACTGTTTTGACTCCTACGGATTTTCAGAAGTGTGGATAAATGGAGGAGTGGGAGATGAAAAGACTTTCTTATCAGTGTTTAGACAGATAATGGTAGATTATTTCAAGCAGGACTGGCATAGTAAATTAGAAGGGAGAGATCGTTATACTGTCTACCGATCCTTTAAATCACAGCATCAGCCTGAGAAATCTTGTAGATATCCATTACAAAATTCAGGAGGCCATTAGCAAACGTCAGATTAGGTTAAAGAGCTTCGAATAAATGAAAAGTATAACGATACTACAAGCAATAACCACCCTGCCCTTTTTGCAGTGAAGAAGAAACCAAAAATTCATTTTCTCCTGAAAATGTCCAAGTTACAAAAAATTACGAGAAAAATATTTTTCATAAACACTAAAAAAGATAGCTTTTCCTGTCCATTGAAAACATTGTTGCAAAACGAAAATGCTGTCAAATGAGAGAGGGTTGCTATGTTTGTACATTACCTTTACGTTTAGAGAGGTAGACTGTAATGAAATGTTTAAAACCTAATTTTGTAACTTGTTAATCGCCAAATGAGCACTCTACTTTTCGAATTTTTTTTTTTATATAATCATTCACTTTCAATAGCACAAACAATTTCATGTTACTGTCTAAATGTGATAGGCGGGAAGCCCAAAATTAAAGTCACGAGAAACGAGTTCACGATTTTCTCTTCACTCTCCCCTCTCCTCCATCTCGCCTCTCCTCTCCTCTCTCTCACCATCTTCTCCTCTCTCCCCCACTTCTCACTCTCTTCCTCTCTCTCCCCTCTCCTCTCTCTCACACACACACACAAACACACCCCCCACACACACGCACACACACACACACAACACACACACACACACACACACAACACACACACACACACCACACGCACACAACACACCCCAAAACACACACACACACAACAAAACCACACACACACCAAAATATACAATCACATTCAGACACGCGCGAACGCACACATGCATGCATACAACTTACATATAAAAAAAAACCCAAACAGACAGACCATAAATTGAAATATTTTATATGCATCGTTGAACGCCTAAACTATTGTTAGTCCCTGTAAGGATATATCCGCCCACACACTTATTTATCTCAACATGGAAGATGTTTGAATTAAATTCCATGCCAGCCCACAACCGGATTTTCTTCGTAAACCGTAGGTGCGACTCTGATGACCACCAAAAACTTTTTCTCGTTATAAATGTGTGTGTTTTTGTGTGTGTGGGTGTGTGTGTGTGGTGTGTGTGTGTGTGTGTGGGGTGGTGTGTGTGTGTGTGGGGTGTGTGTGTGTGTGTGTGTGTGTGTTTGTGTGTGCGTGCATGCGTGTGTGTGTGTGTGCGAGCGTGCGTGCTAGCGTGCGTGCTGCGTCCGTGCGTGCGTGTGTCGTGCGTGCGGCGTGTGTGTGGTGTGTGTGTGTGTGTGTGTGTGGGTGTGTGTGTGTGTGTGTATGTGTGTGTGTGTTGTGTGTGTGTTGTGTGTGTGTGTGTGTGTGTGTGTGTGTGTGTGGTGTGTGTGGTGTGGTGTGTTTTGTGTGTGTGTGTGTGTGTGTGGTGTGTGTGTGCGTGCGTTCGTGTCTCTTCCATGGGTTTCGACAGAAGGTGGCAGACAAAGCCCAGATATACCAGTACCTAATCGGGATGTTATCCTCAAGATAGCTTTTCTTTCCTTCCATTTTGCTTCTTCCATATTGCAGTCGACGTGTTGCTAGGCTTCTCAATACCATTCTTTGCAGAAATGGCAGTACTGCATCAGGCGCAGGGTTTTTGACAAGACAAACAAACACAAACATTCTTGTGCAGTATCACAGTACTGCATTCAGGGCGCATGGTTTAAACAAGACAAACAAACACAAAATATTCTTGTGCAGTATGGCAGTACTGCAATCAGGGCGCAGGGTTTGACAAGACAAACAAACACAAACATTTTTAAATGCGTATCGCAGTACTGCATTCAGGGTGCCTGGCTTGAGAACTGTATAACGGGTTCAAAATAGCATGACAGGGTTTCAACTCATAGAAAATAAATGAAGTAAGATTTAGAAAAAAAAAGCCACTCGCGCAAACGTTACTGCAAGCTGAACGCAGCACTCTGCCACGAGTGAGATTAGTAGGTTGCATGCCACCACTGCTTTTTACACATCAATATTGATACTTTTCACGTGCGTTTGTGTGGAGCCGCGGCGTGCATGGTCCGAACAGTTGGAAAAAAGAAGGAAAGCAATGAATGGTTGATGATGAGTGTGAAAAAAGAAAAGGGTAGTCAAGGGCCTTTTAAAAAGTTTTCAAGAGTGAAAAAGAAGAAATAAAAAACATCACGGGGAAAGGTATGTAAACGAAAGAAAGAATATGGACAGTTAAAAGAAAAAGAAACATGAATTTGAAGAGTCAAAATTACAAACGCTGAAAAATTCAATAAAGATTCAAGTTTTTTTTTGGGCAATAATCAGATCATTAAAATAGAATGTCGTTTGTTTATAATAATATAAGGTTCGCAACAATGGTATGATCACTTTTCTGCATCTTTGGGGGCTACAGACGACAGAAGCGATGAGAATAAATATGGGATTGGGGATGCTGGAATTTGAAGAACCTTTATTTAATGATCGGATAAGCAGACAGGAGGTAATTGACATATAAAAAAGTTAAAATCAGGAAAAAGTGCGGGGCCCCCGATATGAATTTAGGTGAAATTGAAACATGCCAACTTAAAGATAATTGATTTCCTGGTCATGTTATTTAACAGACTGTTTAACGATGGCGATTTCCCCTGCACTTGGGCCAAGTCTATAGTTATTCCAAATTTATAAAAAGGGAGATCCCAATAACCCGAAAATTTAACCGTGGTGTTGCGCTTACAAGGTCGTTTGCAAAATCTATACACATATTTTAAAATAAAAGACTGACAACATGGGCGGAACGAGAGGAAAAAATCATTGAAGAACAGGCTGGGTTTCGATCAGGTTATAGCACTACAGATCACATTTTACCCTTTTCGCACTAATTCAAACGCATTATTGAAAAACAAAAAATTGTACGTCGCCTTTGTGCTTTAGAAAGGCTTTTGACTCCGTGAATCGAAACATGTTGTGGATTAATTTACGGAAAAGTGGAGTGGATGGCAACTGTATATGGCTCTTCGTGGTGTCCTATGATTCTGTGTTAGCATGCGTGCGTGATAGGTTGTTTATTCCCGATGTATTTAACTGTCCACAAGGATGAAGCAAGGTTTTTTATTAAGCCCACTTATGTTTCATTTTTTAATAACGAATTGCAGTGAAGATAAGTGAAAATGGAAAACATGGTATTCAGATGATCCCAGGAGCGACTGAATTTTTTCTTATGCTATTTGCAGATTTATGTAATATTGTTGTCTAGCACTGTTGTAAGGTCTTCAGGAATCATTAAATAAGTTTAAAGCAAAAGGCAGATCGTCTATTTCAAAGGGAAACCTTGATAAAACTAACTTAATGGTATTTAGAAAGGGTGGTCATCCCCTCCCGTCATGAAAATGGTTTTATGGCACCAGTGAGGTTAAAGTAACTAATTCCTACAAATACTTAGGCATGTTTTTTACAACAAAGTTGAGTTTACAAAACGCAGTAACAGAGACTTGTAGAAAGGGAAAAAGGGTTACAGAGATCTTAAGAGCTTTGCGCAAACTTAACCAATTGATCCAAGAATATTCTGGAAACTCTTTGATGCCAAAATTGAGCCGTTCTTACATATGGTGGCTGAAATATGGGACTCTACAACAACAAAGATTTAGAAAAAGTACATACGTTTGCAATTAAGCGCTTTTTAAATGTCCCCTTTTCATTCTTCGAAACTGTAATCTATGGCGAAACCGGCAGATTACCCAATGTAAAATTTTGGTCAAACATTAAATGTATAAAATACTGGCTAAAACTGTTTAGGCTTCCTGCCTCAAGACTTTGTAAACAGGCTTATGAAATGTTGCAGAATGAGCATGAACGGGGGGAAAAAAAATTGGGTATATTCTGTTAAGAAATTTTGGGCAACTCACGGATTGGGTTGTTGGATGTGCCAGGAGTAGGTTATGAGGATGTTTTATCGGAATTCAAAGGGCAGAATGATAGCTTTTATAAAAAACAAAACAGGCATTTTAAAAGGAAAACACGGATAAATAAACTGGTTCTATGGCTTTAAAAAGTATATCGAAACAGAAAAGTATATTTCAGTAATAACGAACAGATGGCATAAAATTTGTCTCTCCAGACTTTGAACACGGACTCTTGGTCTAAACGCCCACCAAAAGATGGTTCTATATTGAGTCAACTACAGCGTCACCATGTCCATGTGTGGCTTCCTTAGGGAGGGTGAGTCGCATTTTTTGTTTCATTGGTAAAAAATATAGTGCCGTACGTGAAAAAGTGTGTAATTTTTGAAAAGAAAGTTGCCATAAATCAGGACACTTTTGGAGTTTTAAAAAATTTAAAATTTTGATGATAATGCAGTGAATCACTTGCTAAATATGTTGCAGAGGCATTGAAAGTACGATCCAGAGGCTATCGTCATCTAGAATTAACGACGTTCGAATGAAAAATGAATGCTACAGGAAGTAGTAAAATATTTTGGTATGGTATTTACATATTTTTCTTTTTGAATATATCAAACTGGGTGGTCGAGATACTGGCCTATTTTGCTTGTATTTCAGGGTTTCCCAAATTTATTGAAAGTTTATTTTATGCCTTTTACATTCGTTTTTTGATATGATGATTTTGTGTTGCACCCCCATGTCACAAAGGCTGTTTAGCTAATGACATTAAACATTTCAGTGTTCAGGTCATTGTTTCTCATCTCTCTCTCTCCCTCCCCTCTCTCTCCTCTCTCTCTCTCTCTCTCACACACACACACACACACACACACCACACACACACACACACACACACGCACGCACGCACGCACGAACGCACGCAACGCAACGCACGCACACACAGACACACACACACACACACACACACACACACACACACACACACCCCACACACACAAAACACACACACACACACGATCCCAACGCACACACTTGGGCCCATGTCCACACATCATACACTCCCGTGTACATTCACTAAAAAACACACTAAAAAATAATAAAAAATAAAAGAAACCATGGTTTTGGGAGGCACTCAAGGTCTGACCAGCGCGTGGGCTAATGCGTAGGTCGGGCATTGCTGAGTCCCTAGCCACGAGACCATCTTCTTCAATTTTCTCATCTTACTTGTTAAT
>JAFLJL010015305.1:161829-164329 GCA_018398815.1 Conus ventricosus | reverse complement strand
ATGCTAACATGTTGAGATGAAAAAAGGAACAATAGCATTCCACTTAGCTAGTGTGTTACAAGGAGTTGCGTTGTGTCTTTACCATTCCCTTTATGCCAGTGATACCTTGAATAATGAGAATTTTAAGCAACAATTGTTGAAAAAAGTTCATGGCTACCTCTGAAGGTTTTAGGGAAACATTTTGAAGTGTGAGGCCGAACAAGGGAGCATGTTCATGCCTTTTTTAACCAGACTTACCCATTTATTAAACAGGTTGACTGAACTGTCAGTGATGAGAGTAGACTTGTTATTGAAACAAATTTCCAAGAAGTCGAATACAAAAATGAGTAGGAAATATAATCTTGTTACTAGAACAATTCTTAAAACTCTGGAAGCAAAACACGACTAGAAAGTATTTGCTATCTTAAACAAAATTACTTGATGTCAGGTTCCTGCGACATTATATTAATCTGCAGCTATTTTGTGAGCTAGAGAGGGCTTGATAGGTTGGACAACATTTCCTGTACGTCACACAATATAGTTCTCTTTTCTCGTCAAAACTGACAATTACTTATTGGTAGTAAGAAACTCTAGCAAGAGTTTAACAGCAGAAGTTCTTCAGAGAGGAAACCTCTCAGACAAGTGTTTCGGTCCTGAAATCCTTACACTCTAAGTGTGTTGGGCCGTACCCAGGTCATGACTCCCATATGCCCCTCTACTGCCAAACTTTACTTTTCTAGCACTGTCTGGGTTGATTTTTAACCAAATTAACAGGTGCATACCTGCTTTGCCCCGTTTAAAATCACTCAAATTGTAGTGGTTTGTAGAATTAAACAAACAAAACACGCACATGCACACAGAGTTTATGGAGTGTGACAGTTAACTAGCTCTGTGTGTTTAGTTAATTGCACTGGATCGTTTGGACGACAAATCCAACTCGGCCATCATCGCCCGCTGGACCTTCTTCAGCGACAAAGAGAGAATTTCTAAAGCCAAATGTTAATTGAAGGGAAGCAGAGGTGTTCACTGGGGGAAGACTTCTCTTGCATGTAAGAGACCTAGGGCAACAACTGTCCCCACATATGAAAAAGGCCAGAGAGGAGGGCAAGCGAGTGACTATGGTGTACGGCCATCTCCTTAATGAGGGGCAAAAGTACCATTTGCGAGAGGGGGAGGGGGGTACTCTTAGAGACTCAAGATAGGGGGAGTGTCAACCTCGGGGTATGTCAGTGGAGGAAGGACTAGCGCACAGCCCAAACACACTCACAGTTTGCTTACAATCTCATTCATATATCATGCATTCGTCACATCAAACCACTAGTAAAGTCTATAACTTTACTACACATCATCATAGAAAACATCAATGCGCATGGAATCAAACAAAATAAAACATTCTCTCTTTCCTTGAACTTCACAAAACCATTTATCTAAATCATCATAACTAACCCGGGTGTAAATAGATTTTCCACTTTACCTGGCCAGGTGATCTTAGACTATTTACGAATCACTGTCTTTCCTTTCTTTTTTTTTTTTCTTTTCTTTTCACCGTCACTTTCACAAACACCAGTCATGACACAACTGCTGGCACTGGTCAGCTTGGACCGCTGGCACTGGTCAGGTTGGACTGCTGGCACTGGTCAGGTTACTGGCGTTGGCCTGATGAAAGTGGCGCCGCCAGGTATGAAGTCGAACCCCGGTTCAAGTCGAACAGTGACTATCATACAGACATTGATCTGCTCTCCTTCTTTCTTCCTGCATTAACGCATTGCACTCTCTCTCTCTCTCTTCTAGTCTGCTCTATCAGATGGACATGGTTGCTTTTCTTTTCCTTTTTTTTTTCTTCATCAGTTAGCAACTCTCTCTCTCAACATCTCTCCTTAGTCCTTCCTCTGCAGACTCTATCTAGTGCTAATGCTTCCACTCGGTTCTCTTGACTCCTCTCATCTCTCTCCCCTTTTCCCTCAAGCAGAGACTACTCTCAGAACCTCTCTCTCTCTCTCTGTCTGTCTGTTCTGTTCTCCCGTCCTCTGTCCCCCTAGCTGTCTTATTCTCTTCCTATGTGTCAAAGGGTGAGTACCATTGGTCAGAATTTTTCCCGCCTTGTAACGAGATTACTCCCCTATATTTTCATTGGACATGCAAACCGTCAAAGTCACATCTACCCGCCTTCTCTCTGTGGTGGTCAGTGGGTCATTTCATTAATTGGCTTGATTTCACCCCCACCACACCATACCTTCCCTCTTCCTACTCTAGCCGGCGGTGTCTGGCTTTAACTGTGGACGCTGGTCTTGTAAATTAACTGGATCAGTCTGGCCCAGATGTTGCGATCTGTCTGGCCAGACCTATTGAGACATTGGTCAGCCACTCCGACTGTCTACGGGGATGGTGCTGTCTCCGTGGAGGATTAGGATTAGCCTCCTCGCTGTGCTCAAACTGGCTGAGGCGATACTTGAAGTCGTCGGCCCAACGCCCAGAATGTCTGAGTTCTGCTTAACCGACTGAGCTGGCTGGCGACCTGACC
>JAFLJL010015305.1:153413-157351 GCA_018398815.1 Conus ventricosus | reverse complement strand
ACAAGGGGTTCACATCCCACCAAGTCAGGATGAGGCCAGGAAAGAGTTTGTCTCCTACAATGACAATACGGTTCACATCCCTCAGATAGCAGAAAAGACCTTGTCTCTACAAACAAAGCTTTTCACACCCCTCCCAAATCAGTGAGGCGGAAAGCCCTTTGTCCTACAAAACAGGGTTCACACCCACCAATTCAGAGGGGTAGAAAGACCTTTCTAACAAACAAGGTGTTCAAAATCTCAAACCAATTCAGAAAAGCGGGAAAGCCCTTGCTCACAAAAAAAAGGGTGTTCACATCCCTACCAAATTTCAATGAGGCAGGAAAACCTTTCTCTACGAAAAGGGTTTCACACCCTCCCAATCAATGAGGCAAAAGACCTTTCCACAATACAGGGGTTACACCCTCCCAAATTCGATGAGCGGGAAAGCCCTTTGTCTCTACAATGACGGGGTTTTCACCCCAACAATTCAGATGAGGCAGGAAAAACTTGCTCACATGAAAGGGGGTTTTCACACCCACCAATTCGTGGGGCGAAACGCCCTTTGTCTCTCCCAACGACAGGGGGTTCAAGCCCTTCCAATTCAGAGGGCAGGAAAGACCTTTCCACAAGACATGGGTTCACATCCCACGAATTCAATGAGGCAGGAAAGACCTGTCCAAACAATGACGGGGGTTCACACCCTACCAATTCAGATGGGCCCAAAAAAACCTTGTCCAAAAATTCAGGGGGCACATCCCAACAATTCAAGACAGAAAGCCCATGCCCCAATGACAAGTGTTCCACCCCCCAATTCAGATGAGAAGGAAAACCTTGTCTCACAAGACATGGGTTTCACATCCCTACCATTCAGATGAGCAGGAAAGACCTTGCTCTACAATGACAGGGTGATAAATTTTTCAACCAATACAAAAAGGGCAGAAAAACCCTGTCTCTACAAAAACAGGTGTTCAACCCCCAAATTTAAATGGGCAGAAAAGCCTTGTGTCTACATGAACAGGGGTTCAATCCCCCAATTCAACGGGGCGGGAAAGACCTGCCCCTCTACAATGAAAAGGGTTTCCACCCTCCAAAAAGAGATAGGCAGAAAACCTTGTCAAACAATGACAAGGGTTCCCTCCCCCAATTCAGATGAGGCAGGAAAGACCTTTCTCACAATGACAATGTTTTTCCACCCCTACCAATCAGATGAGGCGGACAACCTTGTCTCTACAATGACAAGGTTTCACACCCCCCAAATTCAATGAGCGGGAAAACCTTGTCTCTACAAGACAGGGGTTTTCACACCCCCCCAATTCAGATGGGGCGGGAAAGCCCTTGTCTCTACAATACGGGGGGGCACATCCCTCCCAAATTTAAATGAGGCGGGAAAGACATTGCCACATGAAAGGTGGGGGTTTACAAAAAAATTTTGAATAGTATGCCTAAATTACGTTATCAGCTACCGTTTTCCCCATCCGGGTTCATCAAAACGGCTGCCTAAAAGAAACAGCCTTTTCCTAACTTCCTCCGACCCCCCCCCCCCCCCCCCCCCACACTCCACTGACCCTTCAGCCCCCTTTCCGCCCCTTCATGAGAAATAAAACCCCCACTCGCATAAGCACTTCCATACCACGGGCACGCTTAGTAATAAAGAAAACCATTTTCAAATTTTCCGCTGAGTTAAAAAAAACAGGAATATCGTCGATTTTTAACAAATTTGAATGTTTAAAACCAAAAAGCCAAGGGATATCATCGAAATGTCCGATTGGCAAAAAGGTGATAAAAAGGGAATTTAAAAACCTATGTGGACGCTGTCTGTGGGGGTAAGGCGAACAGGCTGGCGTGGCTGGGATGGGGGGTGGTTATCTCATGGACAGGGGGCGGAAGATAGGGGAAAAAAACCCCTTCTCTACAATGACACGTGTTCACAACCCACCAATCAAGAGGGGAGAAAAACCTTGTCCTACAATATAGGTGTTCACACCTACAACTTTAATGAGGGGAAAGACCATGTTCCACAAAAGCAGGTGTTTTACATCCCTACCAATTCAGATGAGGCAAAAAAACCGTGTCCTACAACGATATAGTGTTCCATCCCTAAAACAGAGAGCAGAAGAACCGCTCTACAAAAGACATGGGGGTTTACACCCTACCAATTCAGAAGGGAGGAAAAACCTTGCCTACAAGACAAGGGTTTTTACATCCCCCACCAATTGAGATAGGGAGAAAAGACCTTTCTCTACAAAACAAGGGGTTTCACATCCCCACCCCAAACAATGTGGCAGGAAGACTTTGCTCTACAATACAAGGGGTTCCCAACCCTACCAATTGAGATGAGGCAGAAAAAACCTTGTCTCAAATGACATGGGGTTTTACATCCCACCAAAACAGACGAGGCAGGGAAAAAACCTTTTCTCTTCAAAAAACAAGGGTTCACATCCCTACCCAAACAGATGAGGCAGGAAAGACTTTCTCTACAAAACAAGGTGTCACCCCTACCAATTCAGATGAGCAGGTAGACCTTGTCCCCTACAATGACAAGGTTTCACACCCACCAATTCAATGAGCAGGAAAGACCTTGTCTCACAATGACAAGGTGTTTTACATCCCAACAATTTAATGAGCAGGAAAACCTTGTCTCAACAATGGCAATTTTTTCACATCCCTACCAAATTTGATGAGGCAGGAAAGACCTTGTCCTACAAAGACATGGGTTGACATCCCACCAATTCAGAGAGGCAGGGAAAAATCTTTTCTCTACAATGACAAGGGTTCACATCCCACCAAATTTAGAGAGGGAGGAAAGACTTTGTCCTACAAAGACATGGGTTTTACACCCTACCAAACAGATGAGCAGGGGAAAAACCCTGTCTCACATTGACATGGGTTCACTTTCACCAATTTAGATGATCAGGGGAAAAACCTTTTCTCTACAAGACAATGCACATCCCACAATTCAGGGGAGGGGGAAAAGACCTTGTCTCAAATGACAAGGGTTCACATCCCAGCATTTAAAATGAGAGGAAGACCCTGTCCTACAAAAACAAGGGTTTTTACACCCTGCCAATTTAGATGGGCGGAAAATCCTTTCTCAAAAATGCAAGGGGTTCACACCCTACCCAAACAAGACATAAAAAACCTTTTTCCTACAATGACAAGGGGTTTTTACATCCCTACCAATTAGATGAGGGAAGTAAGACCTTCTCTTCAATGACAAGGGTTCACATCCCTCCAATTTAGATGAGGGAGGAAAGAACCCGTCTTACAAGCAAGGGTTTAACCCCACCCAATTTGATGAGGGATAAAAAACCTTGTCCCTACAATGCAAGTGTTACATCCCACCAATCGATGAGGCGGAAAAACCCCGTCTCTACAATGACATGGGTTCACATCCCACCAAACGATGAGGCAGGAAAAACCTTGTTTTCTACAATGGGAAGGGGTTTACACCCCACCAATTTGATGAGGCAGGAAAGACCGATCTACAATGACATGGTGTTCACATCCCACCAATTTAGAGAGGCGGAAAAACCTTTCTCTACAATGACATAGGTTTTACCCCTACCAAATTTGAGAGGCGGGAAAAACCTTAATCAAATGCAGGTTTTCACATCCCAACCAATTCAGAAGAGGCAGGAAAACCCGTTTCCCCCTACAATACAGGGGTTTCACACCCCCAAATTTAGGAAAAGGGAGGAAAAACCTTGTACTACAATACATGGGATCACATCCCTACCACTCTCTGGGTTTTGCCCCTTGCCCTACACAGCACTTCACAGGCCGCTCCCAATTTCAGATTTACGCTTTCAATTTCCCCCAATCCTCACGGGCCCTGTGCGCCACTTCCGCTGTGAGCCTGTTTAAGGAGAAAAATTTCAAAAACTTCGGGCGCTTTGGGAAAGTCAGTTTCCGCTACCAGACGAGGGTAGTTCCCGACTGGTAACTGAAACGGAATGACT
>JAFLJL010015305.1:138413-148413 GCA_018398815.1 Conus ventricosus | reverse complement strand
CAGGGCTGTCATGTGTTGTTGGCCTCGATAGTGTCCAGTGCGTGCTGTCTCTCCAGCATACACGCAACTGCACTCACTACATCTGATCTCATATGTCACACCTTCTCTTCTGCAATTCCCCCTTCCTCCTCCACACACCATGCAATTCTTTCTGTGCTGCAGTCTAGGTCGTTTGTATGGATCTGATTTTTGTAAGATGCTCTTGACCGTCTTCCCTGATCTTTCCACAACTTTTATTTTCATGTTTGTATTCTTTATTACATCCTGGTATCTTTTCCTCAGCTGAGAGTGTGGGGTTGATGGTACACAAATCACTGGCTTGTTCCCTCCTTTCTTGTACCAGTCTTCTTTCTTTGTTCTTCTCTTCTTCTTTCTGTCTGTTCTTTGCCAGTGTTTGGGTCTGTACAGTGGCTGTTCTCCATTCCTATCTTTCTCTTTTATAGAGTTGTACGCATTCAGTGCCGATCTCCACACCTCTTCCCTGAACCTTTCATCATAGTGGGAGAACTGTAGTCTTTTCATGCATTCGTTCACATGCATTGTGGTAATGCTCCACGGGAGGTCTGGCCTGCATCTCAACAGGATGCGTAAGATTTCTTGTGTTATCACAGTTCTCTTGTCTCTCCATGGCATTGCCGATCTTGCGTCTACAACCGCTCTGGTTGCCACCTCTTTGTAATAGTACTCATGCATTATTTGGCTTTGTCATCCTTTTCCCCCCTTTCCTTCATCGTAGTTTGCTCCATTCTCTCTTTCAGGTTGTTTTCTGATCCATACTTTGATGTCCAGCAGGGGAAGATTCTGGTCATCGTGCAGTGAGGGACAGTCCATTTCCAGCTGAATCGATGGGTGGATTCCATTCCCTACGTCTCGAACGATACTAACGCACGACACGTCATCTTCCATCTCTTGAGGGTTATAATCCGTTTCTAGCCTGTAATCTCCATGTCTACCTTTGGTTAGTTTCTTCTTCTCTCTTGGTGTCTTGACCGAAAGCAGACTTAAAGGAAACATAACAGTAGCAGCAGGAAGCCATGGTTTAGCACCACTCTACACATTACGGAAAGACCACAAAGTCTATGAAGATAAAGAGATAGGCCCCCCAGTTAGGCCCGTGTGTGGAGGAAATGCAGCCTACAACAAGTTCTCCCACCTGATCAGCTCACTCCTAAAGCATGTGGAAAGACTGCGACACAGCTTGTGAGAGCACAGAGGAGATCCTTGCTGAGATCAGAGACCTTAACCAACGAAGAATTGAGAACGATGTAGTGATAGGTTCGTTGGATGTCAAAGCGTTGTACCCAAGCCTAGACGTAGGATTCACAGCTGAGATTGTGGCCAAAGAATTTAGGGAGAGTCACTTTGAGATAAAAGGAATTGACTACAGAGAGTTAGGTCTATACCTAGCTATAAGTAAAACTGAACAAGAACTTGAAAACCTCGGGCTATTAGAATATTGCCCAAGGAGAAAGACAAGGTTTGGCAGACCACCAGTCATCACAGGGAAAGCCACGACATCCAACAAAGATGAAGAAAGATACAGACCGTGGAAACCCTCAGCCGAAGAGCCCAACAAAATTGTTAAGAAGACAATGATGTCAGAGGCACTCAAGGTGGCCATAGAGTTCATCATGAAGAACCACATATACAGGTTCAATGACACAACCAAGAAGCAGTCACAAGGGGGCCCTATAGGCGTGGAACTAACAGGAGAGTTGGCAGCGATCTTCATGATGTGGTGGGACAGAGAGCTGTTGAGAAGAGTCCACATGCTAGGATTGGAAGTGGTGCTTTACAAAAGGTATGTGGATGACATCAACCTGGCGGTCAAGACACCAAGAGAGAAGAAGAAACTAACCAAAGGTAGACATGGAGATTACAGGCTAGAAACGGATTATAACCCTCAAGAGATGGAAGATGACGTGTCGTACGTTAGTATCGTTCGAGACGTAGGGAATGGAATCCACCCATCGATTCAGCTGGAAATGGACTGTCCCTCACTGCACGATGACCAGAAACTTCCCCTGCTAGACATCAAGTATGGATCAGAAAACAACCTGAAAGAGAGAATGGAGCAAACTACGATGAAGGAAAGGGAGGAAAAGGAGGACAAAGCCAAATAATGCATGAGTACTATTACAAAGAGGTGGCAACCAGAGCGGTTGTAGACGCAAGATCGGCAATGCCATGGAGAGACAAGAGAACTGTGATAACACAAGAAATCTTACGCATCCTGTTGAGATGCAGCCCAGACCTCCCGTGGCGCATTACCACAATGCATGTGAACGAATACATAAAAAGACTACAGTTCTCCCACTATGATGAAAGGTTCAGGGAAGAGGTGTGGAGATCGGCACTGAATGCGTACAACTCTATAAAAAGAAAGATAGGAATGGAGAACAGCCACTGTACAGACCCAAACACTGGCAAAGAACAGACAGAAAGAAGAAGAGAAGAACAAAGAAAGAAGACTGGTACAAGAAAGGAGGGAACAAGACAGTGATTTTTGTACCTTCAACCCCACACTCTCAGCTGAGGAAAAGATACCAGGATGTAATAAAGAATACAAACCTGAAAATAAAAGTTGTGGAAAGATCAGGGAAGACGGTCAAGAGCATCTTACAAAAATCAGATCCATACAAACGACCTAGATGCAGCACAGAAGAGAATTGCATGGTGTGTGGAGGAGGAAGGGGGAATTGCAGAAGAGAAGGTGTGACATATGAGATCAGATGTAGTGAGTGCAGTTGCGTGTATGTTGGAGAGACAGCACGCACTGGACACTATCGAGGCCAACAACACATGACAGCCCTGGCAAAGAGAGACCATGACTCAGTGTTTTGGCGACACACAGCACAGACACACAGCAACAGTGAACCCCCCCCCCCCAGTTCAGCATGGTGATAACAAGTTACCAAGAAACTGCTTTGGGAAGACAAATCACTGAAGCTGTCAAAATTAACAACACACCACCTGAGTTGAGACTCAACACAAGAGAGGAGTGGGGCCATACACGACTGGTGAGAACATCACTCACCAACCTGTGAGAACACCACTCACCAGCTGATGGAAGCAGTTTTCCAACACCATACACAGCCAGACTTATGAGGGGTGGCTTACCCGACAAGTCTTGATCACAGGTCAGGGAAAGAAAGAATGGTGGAAGAGTGGCGCGGCTGAAGATAAAACTAAAAGTTTGAAAAATGAGGTGCAGTAATATCTTCATGGCTAGAGTCTATGGACTATCTAAATGCAGTGGAAACCCAGGAGGGACATACAATGCTATGAGACGCGCAATGTTGACCACTATCAAACTGCTTAAGTCTGAATATGTAGTGGACCTACTCCGTGAACTAGTGAACAAAGGAATGCCGCTCCGTAAGGTGAAAAGAAAGTGTGAAAAAGTGTGTCATGGTCTACCCACGAAAAGGGCACATGACCTAGCAAAAACTGTCATGTCATGGAAATTAATAGATGCCAAGTCAGCACTGTGTAGAGAGAAACGCGAAAATACGAGAGTGTGGGGAGAGTGCGAAACGACTCTGAAAGAGAACAACATTGACACAGAGTACTTCGAGATGTGGGAGGAAGAGAAACGATGGGTGATAGAAGTGTTGCGAACTAAGAGACACAAGAAAGTATACTTCCTGGAAGAGAATTATGGAAGAGGAAAGAGAAGAAGAGAAGTGTGTGATAACATCAAAGGTGTAACAGTCAAAGATCAGGAACTACCAGATACTTTCGAGTCAGAACCGAGTATGTATGGAGGTACAAACGAGATACTAAGTGACCCAGAGGTCGATGCATTGAGACTAAACCCAAAGTTTACCGTCTTTCCGGCAGTGGATCTTGAGAACTGTGAAATTGAAATCGAAAAAGGAATGACTAAGTTGAGATGGACAGAGAGCAGAGAAGGGAATAGCAATAAGAGCCATACCAAATCAGATCGGGAAATGAATCAAAATCAAGATGATAACGACGATAAAACCAACTGAAAGTCAAGAGAGAGTATGGGCATACAACATAGATGACAACACTATGGACATGAGAAACTTGAGACCCACAGATTTGCCCTTCAATAGAAATGTTTTGCTCCCCAAACCGTTGGAGGCAGACAGAGAGACTGAGATGATGGAGTTGAAACGAAGACTGGTAAATACTACCAAGGAATACATCGATCAAAACAAGAAAAAGGAAAATTCCAACATATCCAAATCTGAGTACCAGTGAGAAAGAAGGACTTAAAAGATTAAAACAGAGAGAAGAGGTAGTAATATTCCAGACAGACAAGTCCGGGAGATTTGCGGCAGACAGCAAAGAAAACTACTCCAGAGCAAGCGAACCCCACATTATGAACGACACTACCGTCACAGAGGAAGAGCATGTGAAGTGCCAGAAGGAGGTCAATGCCCACGCCATCATGTGGAACAGGATACTCAAAGCAGGAGAGGATGCAGGAAATAATGCAGAAAGCAGAATTAAAGGAAACATAACAGTAGCAGCAGGAAGCCATGGTTTAGCACCACTCTACACATTACGGAAAGACCACAAAGTCTATGAAGATAAAGAGATAGGCCCCCAGTTAGGCCCGTGTGTGGAGGAAATGCAGCCTACAACAACAAGTTCTCCCACCTGATCAGCTCACTCCTAAAGCATGTGTGGAAAGACTGCGACACAGCTTGTGAGAGCACAGAGGAGATCCTTGCTGAGATCAGAGACCTTAACCAACGAAGAATTGAGAACGATGTAGTGATAGGTTCGTTGGATGTCAAAGCGTTGTACCCAAGCCTAGACGTAGGATTCACAGCTGAGATTGTGGCCAAAGAATTTAGGGAGAGTCACTTTGAGATAAAAGGAATTGACTACAGAGAGTTAGGTCTGTACCTAGCTATAAGTAAAACTGAACAAGAACTTGAAAACCTCGGGCTATTAGAATATTGCCCAAGGAGAAAGACAAGGTTTGGCAGACCACCAGTCATCACAGGGAAAGCCACGACATCCAACAAAGATGAAGAAAGATACAGACCGTGGAAACCCCCAGCCGAAGAGCCCAACAAAATTGTTAAGAAGACAATGATGTCAGAGGCACTCAAGGTGGCCATAGAGTTCATCATGAAGAACCACATATACAGGTTCAATAACAACCAAGAAGCAGTCACAAGGGGGCCCTATAGGCGTGGAACTAACAGGAGAGTTGGCAGCGATCTTCATGATCTGGTGGGACAGAGAGCTGTTGAGAAGAGTCCACATGTTAGGATTGGCAGTGGTGCTTTACAAGAGGTATGTGGATAACATCAACCTGGCGGTCAAGACACCAAGAGAGAGGAAGAAACTAACCAAAGGTAGAGATGGAGACTACAGGCTAGAAACGGATTATAACCCTCAAGAGATGGAAGATGACGTGTCGTACGTTAGTATCGTTCGAGACGTAGGGAATGGAATCCACCCATCGAATCAGCTGGAAATGGACTGTCCCTCGCTGCACGATGACCAGAAACTTCCCTGCTAGACATCAAAGTATGGATCAGAAAACAACCTGAAAGAGAGAATGGAGCAAACTACGATGAAGGAAAGGGAGGAAAAGGAGGACAAAGCCAAATAATGCATGAGTACTATTACAAAGAGGTGGCAACCAGAGCGGTTGTAGACGCAAGATCGGCAATGCCATGGAGAGACAAGAGAACTGTGATAACACAAGAAATCTTACGCATCCTGTTGAGATGCAGCCCAGACCTCCCGTGGAGCATTACCACAATGCATGTGAACGAATGCATGAAAAGACTACAGTTCTCCCACTATGATGAAAGGTTCAGGGAAGAGGTGTGGAGATCGGCACTGAATGCGTACAACTCTATAAAAGAGAAAGATAGGAATGGAGAACAGCCACTGTACAGACCCAAACACTGGCAAAGAACAGACAGAAAGAAGAAGAGAAGAACAAAGAAAGAAGACTGGTACAAGAAAGGAGGGAACAAGACAGTGATTTGTGTACCTTCAACCCCACACTCTCAGCTGAGGAAAAGATACCAGGATGTAATAAAGAATACAAACCTGAAAATAAAAGTTGTGGAAAGATCAGGGAAGACGGTCAAGAGCATCTTAACAAAATCAGATCCATACAAACGACCTAGATGCAGCACAGAAGAGAATTGCATGGTGTGTGGAGGAGGAAGGGGGAATTGCAGAAGAGAAGGTGTGACATATGAGATCAGATGTAGTGAGTGCAGTTGCGTGTATGTTGGAGAGACAGCACGCACTGGACACTATCGAGGCCAACAATACACGACAGCCCCGGCAAAGAGAGACCATGACTCAGTGTTGTGGCGACACACAGCACAGACACACAGCACAGACACACAGCAACAGTGAACACCCCCCCCCCCCCCAGTACAGCATGGTGATAACAAGTTACCAAGAGACTGCTTTGGGAAGACAAATCACTGAAGCTGTCAAAATTAACAACACACCACCTGAGTTGAGACTCAACACAAGAGAGGAGTGGGGCCATACACGACTGGTGAGAACATCACTCATCAACCTGTGAGAACACCACTCACCAGCTGATGGAAGCAGTTTTCCAACACCATACACAGCCAGACTTATGAGGGGTGGCTTACCCGACAAGTCTTGATCACAGGTCAGGGAAAGAAAGAATGGTGGAAGAGTGGCTCGGCTGAAGATAAAACTAAAACTTTGAAAAATGAGATGCAGTAATATCTTCATGGCTAGAGTCTATGGACTATCCAAATGAATGTCTTTCCTGTGCTATATTACACACATTATTAATGTGTTTGTCTTTAACATGATCTTTTCTATGAGTGGTTTCCGTTTTATGTATTCATTGATTCTCTCCAGTTCTGTCTTTCTCTGTGTCTTTCTGTCTCTGTCTCTGTCTTTCTCTCTCTCTCTCTCTCTCTCTCTCTCTCTCTCTCTCTCTCTCTCTCTCTCTCTCTCTCTCTCTCTCTCTGATGTTTCTTTTGTACATTATGTTAACAAATTTGATTTTGTTTGCCTCACAGAAACCTTTTTAGATTCGTCTTTTGATTATAAATGCATCTTCAATGATTATATGAAATTTTATGTTTCAGCTAGAAAGTTTTCATTTCATGGAAGAAACTCAGGAGGTGTGCTCCTTTTAGTAAGAAAGTGTTTAGAAAAATATGTAAAAGAGATTCAGATAAATTGTGACAATACAATTGTTATAAGAATAGATAAAACTGTTTTTGGTGTGAATAAAGATATCATTTTTGTTGGTTGTTATATTGTTCCAGAAGGAGGCCCTCTATATAATGATAAGGTTATCAAAGATGGCGTACTTTTATTAGAAGAGGCTTTACTGGAAAAGTTTGATAAAGATGATGTATACTTTATTGTAACTGGGGATATGAACGCTCGAACAGGTCAGATGCAATCTGAGCATGAAGATATGACTATGTGTGATTTTGATTTGTACGAAATGGATGACATTTTTTTACGTCATTCAAAAGATATGGTTGTAAATAGCTTTGGGAAAACGTTACTGGATTTTTGTTTTTTGTTTGATATGAATATTTTAAATGGGTCTTGTGACGGAGATAAAGAGGGTAGTTACACTTTTGTATCCCCTAATGGATGTAGTGTGGTTGATTACTTTTTGATTCATGTTGATTTATTACCGAAATTTGATTTGTATGTTGGTGACTGTGTTCACTCGTGGCACTTGCCAATCGAGGCTGTATGGAATAACATTCACCGGAATCTGGAAATTAACCAGGTTAAACAGTCAGGTGAAGAAAAAATTCTTTGGTCGAATGAAAATGTTCAAAAATATAAAGACGAACTTGAAAGTGAGGAGTTCCAAAGTTGTTTACAGTCAGCCCTCCTGCAAATGGATATTGATATAAATGATAGTTTAAACCTTTTTGTTAATGCTTTATATGGAGCTGCTGCATGTATGGTCCGCACGGTAGGTCAAGGTCGAATAAAAAGTAATGACTGGTTTGATGTTGAATGTGAGAGAAAGAAAGCAGAAGTAAAAAGGCTGCTTAAAAGATTCCAGAGATGTAAAACAGCTAGTGATAAAAAGAAAAAAGAGTAGAATATGCAGTGTCACGAAAAGAATACATCAAACTGAGAGAAACTAAACAATTAGTATTTGAGGAAAATAGACTAAAGAAATTAAGAGAATCCACAACGATTCTAAAACATTTTGGTCAGTAATAAGATCCGTTAATAAGAAAAGCTTAATTTACAATGAAATCTCCATCTTACAATGGTATGATCACTTTTTGCATGTTTTCAATGATTCAGATAATACTGTTCCTCTGGAAGAAGACGTTTCACTGGATGATGAGGATGAATCTGTGCCATTGTTCAATAACACCATTTCTAGAGAAGAAGTAATGGATGGTATCAGACATTTAAGGACAGGGAAAAGTGCTGGACCTGATAGAATTGTTGGAGAAATGTTAAAAGAAGCAAATTCGATCATAATTGATTATCTTGTTCGCTTATTTAATGAGCTTTTTGAACACAGCAATTTTCCTTTAGAATGGGCTAAATCTATTATTATTCCAATTTACAAAAAAGGTGATTCCAGTAATCCAGATAATTATCGTGGTATAGCACTCACTAGCACTATAAGCAAAGTGTATACTCATATCTTGAACAAAAGATTATCAAAATGGGCTGAAAATGAAGGAAAAATATTAGAAGAACAGGCAGGATTCAGAGCAAATTATGGTACTATTGATCATATATATACACTATATTCACTTGTACAGAAATATCTATTGAGCAATTCTAAACTCTATATAGCCTTTGTTGACTTCAGGAAGGCTTTCGACTCTGTTAATCGTAATATTCTTTGGAACGTGTTGCGTAAAAGTGGAGTGAATGAAAAACTTTATTTGGCTATTCGTGGTATGTATAATTCTGTGCTAGCATGTGTGCGTGCAAAGAGTGAATATTCTAATTATTTTGACTGTCCAAAGGGTGTAAAACAAGGCTGCCTTTTGAGCCCACAATTGTTTTCCTTTTTCATTAATGAGTTAGCAATTGAAATATCAAAAAAGGAAAGCACGGTATCCAATTAATCTCAGGAGCTGTTGAGATATTTTTGCTTCTGTTTGCTGACGATGTCATTCTAATGTCTCAAACAGTTATAGGTCCCCAGAACCAATTAAAGTCATTAAAAGAAGAAACAGATCGTTTAGGATTAACTGTCAATTTAGATAAAACTAATATTATTGTAATTAGAAATGGTGGACACCTTTCAATGCATGTAAATGGTTTTATGGAAATGAAGAAATAAAAGTTGTCAATTCTTATAGATACCTAGGAATGATATTTTCAACAAGATTAAGTTTGAATTTTGCTTGGGAAGAGGGAAGCAGAAAGGGTAGAAAGGGTGTAATTGAAATTTTGAAGTCATTGAAAAAGCTAAATACTATTGACTGTAATCTATTTTGGAAATTGTTTGATGCCCAAATAGAACCTATTCTTACTTATGCTGCTGAAATATGGGGTTTGTACTCTAATCAGAAAATGGAAAGAGTGCATACATATGCTATAAAACGTTTCCTTCATTTACCTTTACATGCTTCTAATACTATGCTATACGGAGAAACCGGCCGATATCCTCTGTACATAAGATCTTTCGTCAAGTGCATAAAATACTGGCTAAAAATTGTAAAATTTCCTCAGTCTCGATTGTGTAAACAAGCATACGACATGATGGTAATTCAGCTCGAGAATGGCAAAGAGAATTGGGCCTATCAAGTAAAAAAAGTATTATCTGTAAATGGTTTTGGTATTGTATGGATGTTACAGGGTGTTGGAAATGATAGACAATTTATTTCAGAGTTTAAAGACAGACTGATATGTTCGTACAAACAAAACTGGCATTCGGCTATTGAGAACAATGAAAAATACAGTTGGTTTTATTCATTTAAAAATGTCTTTCAAGCTGAAAAGTATCTATATATTATATCAGACAAATGGCATAGGATTAATTTTGCTC
>JAFLJL010015305.1:123413-135913 GCA_018398815.1 Conus ventricosus | reverse complement strand
TCAATGGGGATGTTTAGCTTTGGTGATCTTTGGTCCAGTATCCATTCAAAAGTTGAAAGGAAATTCTTCACTTGTCACGTTCTGTCTGCAAATCTAGATGCAAGGTCTGTGGTCTCCCCTGTGCTCTTTTGGTTTGGATCTGTTTGTTCGTTTTCATTGATGAATGGTTTGTGTCACAGTCAAAGAGCTGTGTTGTGGAGGACGCATCGTCTTCAATGGGGATGTTTAGCTGTTGTGGTCTTTGGCTTTGTATCCTTTCTTAAGTTAAAAGGAAAATTCTTTATTGCCGACGTTGTGTCTGCCAATCTGTCTGGATGCCAGTCGGATGAACATTTTGTTTTTTGTCCGGCTGCCTGCCTGTCTTTATGTGGTCACGTCTGTGTTTCAGCTAGTGTGTCTGTATATGTGTACATGGCATGCCCGTTTCTCTGATTATGTGTATGCTTGTATGTCTTACCCTGCTCCTCTTACCTTTATGCCAATAGACGAATACGCCGACGTGACTTTGAATGTGACATTTTCTCTCTTTTCTGTTGTTGTTGTTGTTGTTTTCTATCTGCGGGGTACAATACTGAAGATAAAAGAAACGGTCAGCAAAACCAAAGAGGCGAGTCTCACTGCTATTCCTAGACAACAGCTGAGCAGGTGACAGTACAGTGTGGCAGTTTGACAATGTGGCATTGTGCCTTAAAAGAAACTGTCTCCAAACACTCATTGCTCTGAAATGTGAAGGCCTATTCGGGGTGAGTATGTTACCTGCAAATACTGTTGTGTAACAAAGATCTTATCCAAGAACGTCAGAAGCGTGACGCGGGTCAACATTGGTCTGTGCGTTTACTTTGGCACAAAAAGGTTCATCGCACCCCTTCAACACAAGCTTAATTCAGGACTCAGATCGACCTCAGAAAGATGGGACTGTCATGCACAAACATTGATTCTGGGATTTCCCGGTGTGGAGAAAGATGGGACTGTCATGCACAAACATTGATTCTGGGATTTCCCGGTGTGGGGAAAGATGGGACTGTCATGCACAAAAATTGATTCTGGGATTTCCCGGTGTGGGGAAAGATGGGACTGTCATGCAAAACATTGATTCTGGGATTTCCCGGTGTGGGGAAAGATGGGACTGTCATGCACAAACATTGTCTGGGATTTCCCGGTGTGGTAATGCAATAAAGTGACGACTCTGGGTCAGGTTGTTGTCTCTGCATCTTTAGAGGAGCCATGTCTCGTAGCTCGGGTGTGATGGAAGCGTAAACAGATTGTGCCTGATAGGAGAAACTGCAGTCTTCTTTCTTTATTGCCTATGTCACACTGTTTTAGCATATCACTTGATGTATTATATATGTCGCTGTTTGTTCTTTACCATTACAATCTCGCTCTCTCTCTCTCTCTCTCTCTCTCTCTCTCTCTCTCTCTCTCTCTCTCTCTCTCTCTCACACTCTCTCTCTCTCTCTCACTCTCTCTCTCTCTCACACACACACACTCTCTCTGTCTGCCTGTCTGTCTGTCTCTCTCTATCTGTCTCTCTGTCTCTGTCTCTCTGTCTCTCTCTCTCTGTCTCTCTCTCTCTCTCTGTCTTTCTCTCGGTCTCTCTCTCTCATCAGCCTAAAAACTTTTATTTCCCGAGAGTTTCAATTTCAGTGGCATCACGGAGACGTCATTGCCTGCGGACTAGTCCATATGCGCTACACCACATCCGCTAAGTTTTGAGACCACACTGCACATGATTTTAAGCTGATGGATAAATGAATGAACAACTAAGATGAGATAATTGAAGAAGAGGATCTTGTGGCTACGATTTAGCAGATGTCTGACCTAAGCATTAGCCAATGCACTAGCCAGACCTTGAGTGCCTACTTAACATCGGTTGTCTTTTTTCAGATTTGTGTGTGTGTGTGTGTGTGTGTGTGTGTGTTGTGTGTGTGTGTGTGTGTGTGTGTGTGTGTGGTGTGTGTGTGTGTGTGTGTGTGTGTGTGTGTGTGTGTGTGTGTGTGCACATGTGTGTATGTAAGTTTGGGCATAGGTCCATGTGTGTGCATGTGCGCATTTGTGTGTGTGTGTGTGTGTGTGTGTGTGTGTGTGTGTGTGTGTGTGTGTGTGTGTGTGTGTGTGTGTGTGTGTGCTTGCGCGCGTGCATGCATGTGTGCATGTGAGTGTGTGTGTGTGTGTGTGTGTGTGTGTGTGTGTGTGTGTGTGTGTGTGTGTGTGTGTGTGTGTGTGTGTGTGTGTGTGTGTTTTGTGTGTGTGTGTGTGTGTGTGTGCGTGCCTGCATGCATGAGAGATTCAGATTCAGATCTTTATTCTGTAAGGCCATAGCCCACAGAAGAGGGATACAGTAATTGAGATAATATTATAATATCAAGGTGACAAGTAAAACACATTAAGCAAATGTATATAAACATGTTAAATGAAATACATGCATTCACTGATTTTCAGTGGAGTGATGAGTGTTTGGAAATAGATCTGTTACATCTGCTCTCGGATGTCTGAAGGCTTGTAAGTTGCTGTGTATTTCATCAGTTCTTTCTTTCACTCACTCACACCACCCTACAACATGCCAGCATGAACAGGAATTTAGTGAGGAGTGTACATTTACACTGACTTGCAAACACATACAAAAAAAGAAACACTCTGACCTCATTTCAGATGCCTTGAAGGCAGTCCACATAATACCACTTCTGAGAAGAAGATAACTGGACCCACACCTGTGACGGAGCACAGGGAAAGGTAGCTGGTCTCATACCTGCGACTGGGCACAGAAGAAGATAACTGGTCCACACCTGTGACGGAGCACAGGGAAAGGTAGCTGGTCTCATACCTGCGACTGGGCACAGGGGAACTAAGTCCAACAGTAGAGCATTGGTCAGCCATCTGGAGAGGAGACACCGGGGAGACATGGGTGTAAGTTGCTGTGTAATTCATCAGTTCTTTCTTTCACTCACTCACACCAGCCAACAACATACCAGCATGATCAGGAATTTAGTGAGGAGTGTACATTTACACTGACTTGCAAACACACACACACACACACACACCACACACACACACACACACACACACACACACACACACACACACACACCACACACACACACACACACACACACACACACACAAAGAAAACACTCTGACCTCAATTTCAGATGCCTTGAAGGCAGTCCACATAATACTACTTCTGAGACTGAGCAAAGAAGGAGATAACTGGTCCCACACCTGCGACTGGGCACAGGGGAACTAAGTCCAACAGTAGAGCATTGGTCTGCCATCTGGAGAGGAGACACCGGGGAGATATGGCTGCTCAGGAGGTAGGCAGGCCAACTGGCTGTCGAAGGAAAAACATGGGGGGGGGGGAGGGGGGAAGCGATTCTGGCCTCAAAGAAGACTGCCACACTACAGGAGGGAAACGTACAGCTTCGATACTCCCTCCAGTATACTCAGCCAGCAGGACCAGCGCCTCAGACGAAAAATCCCTTCAAAAAGAACACCATACGTGACTCAATCTACAAATTATTCAACATCAAAAGTATTGATAGATTTGAAAGAGTAGAACTGAAATGACCAAACCTGTACAACTTAGCAAAAACACACACAAAATTAACATTTGATCTAAATGTTTAAAAAAAAACTATCAGTTAACTACGATTGACTTTCAACGAATCAACATTGTTAGAAGAAAAATAAAACTTCATACCCTCTGGGTGAGATTAAACTAGCACTACCTGACCAGATTAAACTAGCACTACCTGACCAGATTAAACTAGCACTACCTGACCAGCAAGCGGGGACAGCGAGCGTACGGAGCAGATGTCACTGGCTCCAAAGCCATACTCCATCTGTGCAATCTACCAGTATGTCACTGGCTCCAAAGCCATACTCCATCTGTGCAAATCTACCAGTATGTCACTGGCTCCAAAGCCATACTCCATCTGTGCAAATCTACCAGTATGTCACTGGCTCCAAAGCCATACTCCATCTGTGCAAATCTACCAGTATGTCACTGGCTCCAAAGCCATACTCCATCTGTGCAAATCTACCAGTATGTCACTGGCTCCAAAGCCATACTCCATCTGTGCAAATCTACCAGTATGTCACTGGCTCCAAAGCCATACTCCATCTGTGCAAATCTACCAGTATGTCACTGGCTCAAAGCCATACTCCATCTGTGCAAATCTACCAGTATGTCACTGGCTCCAAAGCCATACTCCATCTGTGCACATCTACCAGTATGTCACTGGCTCCAAAGCCATACTCCATCTGTGCAAATCTACCAGTATGTCACTGGCTCCAAAGCCATACTCCATCTGTGCAAATCTACCAGTATGTCACTGGCTCCAAAGCCATACTCCATCTGTGCAAATCTACCAGTATGTCACTGGCTCCAAAGCCATACTCCATCTGTGCAAATCTACCAGTATGTCACTGGCTCCAAAGCCATACTCCATCTGTGCAAATCTACCAGTCGAATTTGTCAACGTTCACCACTGAGTAGTATTCACGGGAAGTTACAAAAAGAATTATCTCTGGCTATGCGCATAGCAGATGGGTGCAACTCGTCGAGAGAATTAAATGTACTGAGTGCTTTATTTACATTTATATCAATTAGTTTGATAGCCATTCCAACTCTCTGCTGGGTTTCAGATGACCACATCATGTCTGTAAACTGATCTTTATAATTTTCATTCCAAACAATATTTTCCACAAATTTGTTTATATTCGTGTCTTTGGGTTGCTTTAATCTATCATTGTTAACATTAATGGTCAGAGCAATAGGCATAATGATCACACTCAATACGTTCCTATACATGAAGTACACAGACATCAGAAACACTAGCAAACATATCCCTTGACATAAAAAAATAAGCATCAACACTATTTCCACTTTCAAATACGTACCTGCAGCGACCTTCCTGGTCACCCTCACACATACATTCAAAATACATAAGCATAGACATGTACACACATTAATCAACAGGTTGCCATAGTTATTATTTTTTATCCTCTGAATTTCTGTCAGCGTGTAATGGGCCACTAGAATGCTGTTTTCCAAACTCTAAGATATTTCCCCTAATTCCTTTGAAAACATTTACGGTTCTGGCATTGAGATCACCACTAATCAATACAAATACGTCATCACAAGAAAGCATAGGATCATATGTACATTCAAACAATAAATGTATTCAATTTTCGAGACTGAAGTGGAAGTAATATAGTGACTGCACAGGGAGCACATAATTATGCACACACGTATAATAATTTTCAATGGTACCAAACACAGATTTGTCAATTATAAACGCAAATAAACTCTGGACTGCATATTCAAGACTTTCACAAATACGAAAAGCTCCTTTGTTATCCGACAAAACAAACCACCCAAGTGTCTACCACGAGCTGAGAGCTTTATAGCTCGTTTACAATAAACTTCATGATCAAAAGGTACAGAAGAGTGAAAATGTTCTACAAAAGTTTCAACCAAAGAAATAATATCAAACAAACGAACACACAAGACAAAATCACCATTGCGTAGTTTTGAAATTAGCCCATTAACATTCCAGTATAAGAAGGTGGAAGATTTGGAATTAATATTCAAAATGCATGAGAGAGAGAGAGAGAGAGAGAGAGAGAGAGAGGAGAGAGAGAGAGAGAGAGAGAGGAGAGATACAGACAGACAGACAGACAGACAGACAGGCATACAGACATACAGACATACAGACAGACAGGCAGACTGATGGACAGAGTATATGGTAGAGCCTTTTCTTTTACTTACTGTTTAGATATGTGAAATGTGATGGAGAAGGGTCCTTCTTCAACTCATTGTAATATTTGCTGTTCGACTGTTGATGATTTTGTGACTGTGCTTGTTGTAAGAATTGAGCAAATCTCCATTGTCTCATTTCGTGAAAATAGCCTGAACCCTGTTAGAAATTCAGTAAACTTTGGCTGTAATGAATAGTTTGAGCGAGTTTTGGGGGAAGCCATGGCATGGGAATTGAGTCAGGGGTTGCTGGAAGATCTGAGGCCTGTTCTACCATGGTGGAGGCTGTAGTCTCCCGCGTGCTCTTCTAGTTTTGATCTGTTTGTTCACTGTCGTCCAGTGAATGGTTCATGTCACAGCTAGTTGTGATCTGTTGGTTCATTGTCGTCCAGTGAATGGTTCATGTCACAGCTAGTTGTGATCTGTTGGTTCATTGTCGTCCAGTGAATGGTTCAGTCAAAGCTAGTTGTGATCTGTTTGTTCATTGTCGTCCAGTGAATGGCAAATGAAAACAACTGCAGCGTTACTGAAACACGACAAAAACGCAGAAGAGCACACAAAACAAAGTGTGAAGTAACGACGATTTAATGCACGACACAAAACAGGACAAGAAATTTTCGGCAAAATGCCTTTCCTCAGCGACAAAAAAATACAGACATAAACATGCACAATACTCCCCTTGTGAAGCCAAAGTGGTGAATGAAGTAGACAGAGGGACAGTGGAAGAGAGGGTGAGTAGAGTTCGAGAATAGGGCACGAGGAAAGAGGGTAGAGTAAAGTGAGGAGGAGGAAAAGGAGAGAGGGAGAGAGAGAGAGAGAGACGAGTGAGAGAAGAGAGAGAGAGTGAGGGGGGGGGGGGGAGGGAGAGAAAAGAGAGGGGAGAGACAGAGAGAAAATGGAAGTAGAGGAAGAGTGGAGAATAAGAGAGAGAAGAGGAGGGGAAGGAGAGTGAGTGGAGGGGGAGGGGGTGTGATGGTATGTAGTGGGTGTGTTGCATATGAATGAAATGAACAAAAGAAAGCACAATAAATAAGATACAATATACTCGAAAATCATTATAAATGACAAGGGGAGGGGGGGGGGGGAGAGAAGGGGGTCAGCGCCTAAGCATCCGACCCAAGTCTGACCAAGGGTAGGTTGCCCTACCCAAGCACCAAGGGGTGAGAGGGGAAACGGAGAACCGAGAAAAACCCACTAGCCAGGACGCAGCTAAGAGCTGCAAGGCTCACCCCCCCACACACGAAAAAAAAAAAAAAAAAAAAAAAAAAAAAAAAAAAGCACTTGCCGCGGGCAAAGCCTCACACACACACACACACACACACACAAAAGTGCGCGCGTGCGCACGAACAAACACGCACGCACAATCACACGCCAATAAGCGCACACACTGGGGGGGGGGGGGGGGGGGTAACAATGGGGAATAAATGGGTAAATGTACAAACAAGGCATACATTAAGACATTCTGGGTGTAGCATAGGGAAGTAGGTGGTGCTATAGTGGCGCAACAGAAAAAAAGGGCAAAAATAAGAGCATTAACGCAAAAGTAGATATGCGGTCATGATGAGAGGCGCTAACAACACTCCAATGACAAAAAAAAAAAAAAAAAAAAAAATCTATACATATATATATACACACACACACATCATAAAACATATATATATATATATATACATATATATATATACATATATATATATACATATATACACATATATATATATATACATACAGATAGACTAAAAAAAAAAAAATTTAAAAAAAGGGGAAGAAAAAGGAGGGGAGGGAGGGGAAAGGGGAGGGCAAAGGGGAGGGCCGGGGGGAAGAAGGAGAGACAAAGAGAGGACAAAAAGAGGGGCCTAAAGGAAGGGTGGAAGTATGAGGGAGGGCGAGGGGGAGGTGGGTGGGGTGGGGGGTGAGAGAGGAGAATAGTAGAGGTCGAAAGTAGAGAGAAAGGAAGTAAGAAGGAAGTAAAGAGAAGGAACGAAAGGGGGAAGGAGCCCTTCAGAGGACGATAGAAAAGGAAACAAGGACGGTAGGAGGTGAGGGAGAAGAAGGGAAGGGGGAGGGGGGTAGAAAAAAAAAAGGGGGGGGGGGAGAAAGGGAAAAAAAAAAAAAAAAAAAAAAAAAAAAAAAAAAAAGGAGGGGGGAGGGGAGAGGAGGGGGCAAAGGAGGGTAGGAGGAGAGGGATAGATACAAAAGTAAGTGAGAAGAAAAATAATGAATAAATAAAGAAAATAGAAAAAAACAAAAGACAGGAGACTGGGGAGCTAACCTACTCAGAAACTCCTGTCCAAAAGATATAGGCTCTCAAACGATCATTCCAGTAGGCGCCAGGCTCTACGGTCACGAAGAGGCCACTGATGCAGACCAACCATGCACAGGTAAGTACTAAAGGGTAAAGGGAATCATAAGTCATTGTCCACCTGAATTGTCTCGGGAAAAAAAGTACACAGAATGCTAAGCTTTTTCATTGATACCAGCTGGATTTCTGGTGCCCAGTTTTTGAATCAGGTGAGACTCCATATCCTTCCTGTCTCTAGAGTCACTAGTTTTCATGAGCCATAAGCCTTCACTCTTGCATTGTGCGCGGAATGGCTGGGGAGGTTGAAGTGCTTGGCTACTGGTTTGTCCCTGTTGTATTTAATGTCAGCGAGGTGTTCTTGAATCTGACAGTCAAAGTGCGGCCGGTCTCGCCGATGTAAAGTTTAGAACAAACGTGTGCAGTGGATGATGTAGACCAAGTTAGTGGTTTGGCAGTTGAAGAATTTGGAGACAGTCATGCGTGAACTGGGTCCTTTCACTTCAATGGCAGTGCATGATGAAGGGGCAGGTCTTGCAGTTGGCAGATTGCATGGGCTTGTGCTACAGAAGATTGACGTCTGTGAGGCTGGAGACTGGGAACGCACAAGCAAGTCACGGATATTCTTGTCCCGTTTGTAGGCAACTAGAGGGGGCTGGGAAAAAATTCTAGCTGAGTGGGCACAAGACTGAAGGATGTTCCAGTTGGTTTGGAGAATTTTTGCGCACCTGGTGGACAGAAGGGTGGTACAGCAGGCTGACAACAGGTCTGTCTCTGGTTGATTCCTGGGGTTTGGGTTCCAGAGCTTGTGGACGGGCGATGAGCTGGACCTTCTGGAGAGCACGGTCAATGATGTCTTCGGGGTAGTGGCGATCAAGGAAGAACTGTTTCATTTCAAGGGCTTTTACGTTAAAGACAGAGTTCTCAGAGCAGAGTCTGCGGAGCCTCAAGAACTGAGATAGGGTATGCTGGTTTTGGTACTGGGATTATGTGACGATCTGTAGTCGAGATAAGAGTGGGAGTCGTAGGTTTGTAGTGGATGGAAGTGGAGAGTCCACTATCAGTGATGGAGAGATTCATGTCAAGGAAAGTGATGCACTTTTCAGATATTGCATAGGTGAACTTGATAGCTGGATGAAAGTTCTGGACTGCTTGTGATGAAGACATGGAGATCACTGATGGGCATGGAGGTAGCACCAAGTCCGTCATCGATGTAGCGTTTATAGAATTCAGGGATAGAACCATGGTATTGTTGCAGGAAGTTGTGTTCAAAGTATCCATGAAAAGGCATGCGTAGCTGGGGCCCATTTTGGTACCCATGGCGACACCACTGATTTGTTTGAAAGTGTCGCCAAGGAAGGTAAAGGTGTTGTTGGTGAGGACGAGTTCCGCAAGGCGAATAAGAGTGGTAGTCGCAGGGGAAGGGTCTGTTCTTTGGTTGAGAAAAAATGACAGGGCTTGCAGTCCATCTGCATGGGGAATACTAGTATACAGAGATGTCACGTCGAGAGTGAATAGATATTTAGGCTGAAACTTCGGATTGAGGTGAGAGGTCATTAATGAGACTGAGAGCATGAGTAGTGTCCTTGATGAACGTGGGCAGGTTTTGAACGAGGGGTTGGAGGATGGAGTCGAGGTATTCAGAAATATTTTCTGTGGGGCAACTGCAGGCTGAGACGATGGGTCTACCAGGGGTGTTAGCCTTGTGAATTTTGGGCAGAAGGTAGAAAATTGACTCTCTGGTCTTGGCTTGATTAAACAGTTTAGCCGTAGGGGGTAAGTGGCCTTTTTTAACAAAATCCTTAATGGTTTTTGAAATAGTTTTCTGGTCTACTGGGAGGGTGGGCTGTTCCAGTTTCTGGTAGCTGGTGGTGTCGTTGAGTTGCTGAGAGCTTCTGCTATATACAGGTTCCTGTCCCACACCACTACCGCACACCTTTGTCAGCTGGTTTTATGACAATGTCATCCTCTTGTGGAGGGACTCAAGAGCTTGAATTTCTGTGGGGGTAAGGTTGGAAATCGTGCTGGGGGAGAATTTAAGTTTGCGTAATTCAGAGAGGCAAGTTTTGATGTAGCATTCAACTTCATTATTCCCATGGGGTGGTTCTCGGTACACAGGGGTGTGGAAAAGTTTGTGAAATAAATCATCGTCAGGGTTTGAAGGTACGTTTGGGAGGGTGACCAAGCACGGCCATCCATCTTAAGGAACGAAAGAAGCGTTCGCAGTCATGGATGACGTCGTACTTGTTGATGGAGGGCTTCCTGGGGATGAATTTGAGACCCCTAGAAAGTACAGATTCTTCAGAGGCAGACAGATGGAGGGTAGGAGGTATGCGGTGTACCAGTTTATACATTTGTTGTCAGTCGAAAGAGGCGAGGTGGTGAGGGTGTCAGTAGGAAATCCAGGGGGCTGCAGACGTCCAGGGGGTTTAAGGGGTGGCAGAGGCAGGAACAGGTACTGGTACGCGAAGGGGCAGCCGCAGGAGGAGCATCAACAGAGGGGACAGGGTGTATGTGTGCGTGCGTGTTTGTTCGTGCGCACGCGCGCACTTTTGTGTGTGTGTGTGTGTGTGTGTGTGTGTGTGTGTGTGTGAGGCTTTGCCCGCGGGCAAGTGCTTTTTTTTTTTTTTTTTTTTTTTTTTTTTTTTTTTTTTTTTTTTTTTTTTTTTTTCGTGTGTGTGGGGGGGTGAGACTTGCAGCTCTTAGCTGCGTCTGGCTAGTGGGTTTTTCTCGGGGTTCTCCCGTTTTCCCTCTCACCCTTGGTGCTTGGGTAGGGCAACTACCTTGGGTCAGACTTGGGTCGGATGCTTTAGGCGGCTGACCCCCTTCTCTCCCCCCCCCCTCCCTTGTCATTTAAAATGATTTTTCGAGTATATTGTATCTTATTTATGTGCTTTCTTTTGTTCATTTCATTCATATGCAACACACCCACTACATACCATCACACCCCTCCCCTCACTCACTCTCCTTCCCCTCCTCTTCTCTCTCTTATTCTCCACTCTTCCTCTACTTCCATTCTCTCTCTGTCTCTCCCCTCTCTTTCTCCCCTCCCCCCCCCCCCCCCCCTTCTCTCTCTCTCTCTCTCTCTCTCTCTCTCTCTCTCCTCTCTCCTTTTCCTTCCTCACTTTACTTCTACCCTCTTTCCTCGTGCCTATTCTTCGAACTCTACTCACCCTCTCTTCCACTGTCCTCTGTCTACTTCATTCACACTTTGGCTTCACAAGGGGAGTATTGTGCATGTTTATGTCTGTATTTTTTGTCGCTGAGGAAGGCATTTTGCCGAAAATTTCTTGTCCTGTTTTGTGTCGTGCATTAAATCGTCGTTACTTCACACTTTGTTTTGTGTGCTCTTCTGCGTTTTGTCGTCCAGTGAATGGTTCATGTCACAGCTAGTTGTGATCTGTTTGTTCATTGTCGTCCAGTGAATGGTTCAAGTCACAGCTAGTTGTGATCTGTTTGTTCATTGTCGTCCAGTGAATGTTTCATGTCACAGCTAGTTGTGATCTGTTTGTTCACTGTCGTCCAGTGAATGGTCTATGTCACAGCCGAAGAGCTGGGTTAAGGCGGACATACCATCTTCGGATGGGGATGTTTAGCTTTTATGGTTGTTGGCCCCATCCTTTCTTAAGTTGAAAGGAAAAGTTCTTTATTACCTATGCTGCTGCCAATCTGTCATGATGCATTCGGATAAACGGATTCATTTTTGTCTGGTTGCTCGCCGGTCTTTATGTAGTTCTGTCTGTGTTTCTGCCGATGTGTCTATATGTGTGCATTTGCATGGGTGGTCTTTTTGGCTGTCTGTGTACATGTCTATGTTCTGCTCTCCAACACATAACCTCCTTGCCTGTGTTTCTGCACGAGTACGTATCAGCAGAGATTTGTCATTTTCTGCATATCTCTGTTACTCTGCTAAATACTGTGTGTGATTGATTGATTTAATTTAACGTCTGTCACAACATTGGTGATATTAGACTAGAAATAAACCAATCCAAAAAAATAAAATAAAAAAACACACACACAAAAAAAACCCAAAAATAATTAAAACGGGCTGTGTAAGAGTTTGTGTCTGTGTTTGCGAGCTGTGTCTGCTGAATTTTCTTTGCCTTCAGTCCTAAGTCATGATCAAGCGTTCTTTATTTACTTAGTTAAAAGCAATACCATTACAGAACATGCTTTTGTTTCTTTCTTAAACAGCAAAAAGCAGTCTATATCTGTTCCATTTATTACTCAAACTTCTTACATATTAATTCTACTTTTCACATACAAACCCTTATGCCATCGAAATTGAAACATCAGAATATTGTCAGGTTGAGCTCGATGCTTACTGCAAGACCTGGGGATAAACAGTGTTTTTTGTTTTTCCCTGTGAGCCAGGATGAACAGGCGATCGGGGTTGCAAACGCGTGAGCAGCCACGTACGTGTCTGGACGAAGCAGGGATGTCCGG
>JAFLJL010015305.1:119198-122413 GCA_018398815.1 Conus ventricosus | reverse complement strand
AAACCCTTTAATTTGAAGAAAACAATTGTTTGCGCGGCCCCTCTGAATTTGCCAGTAATGTGATCGGGTCTCTCACTGTGTCGCCTAAAAATTCTCTGTTACATACCAGAAATGTGTAGATGATTATAGCGTTCTTTGTCTTCAGAAGTCATAACAGTCTGAAAGATTTAGTTGTGGAGTAGTAATTACGAAGTTGTTTCATCTGCTCTAAAAATCTACTAGCTGCGTTGGGGCCTCTGTAAATCTCTGGGTGTGTGTGTGCCCCGTCTGACCTAACAACAATAAACGAATAAGAACAGATTTGATGGTGGGTTAATAAGGTTGTTTTTTTGTTCTTGCTGTTGTGGGCCGTAGTACTGTGGCAAGATTGATTCAAAGTCAGCATAAACCACGTATGGGCTCATTTGCATTTTGTGTAAATTTTTAAAACTAACTTTAGACCCTGGTTTAGGTGTGAGGAGTTTGGTTTCACAGTCTACAAAACTTTTACAATGTTTCATATGACTGGCAGCTGCTTCTATAGTAGGGATTCTGACCAAACACCTTCTACAAAGCCCTTTCTTAACTGATTCTTTGATGTAAAACCCAAAAGTCTGCTAATTGTTCTAATTAATACATATGGCTCTTTGTACTATCTTTAAACAGGATCAAGTCTACATGTTTGTTAAGTGGTTCGCCTAAAGTGGGAGCGTTGGGAGAAACCCTTAGAGGCACTATATCAGCTTCTACAGACCATGTGCATACATTTACAGTGATTGGTTTGTTTTGCTCTTCAAACTGAGATATACGTTCTATACTCACTGGAAAGGTTATGTTATTAAAGTTCAGCTCTTGCTTATATTGTTCATAATTAGATACTCTCTCTGTGTTCTTTATAACAGGGTGTAAATGCGCTAAAACGCACCACATAAAACACATGTTGTCAGGATTTTTTATGTTTAAGACTGCTCGTTTTAAAACTAACTCTTTGGGAGAGGAAGGTAAGAATTGCCAGCTATAGGATAGAACTTTGTTTGTCTCAATTTGATTTCAAGAACTGTCCATTCAGACCATCCAGAACCGCGCAATTTTGCTTCTTCACTTGCATGATTAAACTGTGTAAGCATGTAATCGGCCCAGTTAGAGTTAAAGTCGTGATAGCTAATAACTTCTTTCTGTTTAGTTGAAACCCAGACTCCCATGCCAACGTCATCATCAGGCGTTATATAATCAATCAGAACGGCCAATAGCACTTTTACTGGTGGCTCCATCTGAAGAGACTCTGGGATTTTAGAGATAGCATGTGCTACGCTTTCATGAACGTTTGTGGGTTAATGATGCCCATGTCTACTTCACTAAACATATTGATTAATTGTTTGTCACTTCCTTTCGCCAGTGCGCTGGCTGGCAGTTTTTCAAACTCAGACGCGTTTGTGAGGCTCATTTTTTAACTCAAAATATTTACGTAATTAAAAAAAAAAAATGCATATAAAAGTAAGTAAAAACGCGCTTTTCATTCTTCACCCAAGCGTTGCAACACTCCAAGGCACGTTAACCTTACAATAACACCTGCTAATATTTTAGCTTTTTCTGAGTCACTACAGTCAATGTTCATCACTTTGATTGCTTCGTTAAATAGTTCACTATGATCTTTTATTATATTGTTTACATCATTCTCAAAACCAAATTCACTAAAATCAATGTAAAGCTGTGGCTAAGGACCGAAAACGCAATTAAAGATAATGCGTTTCTACAATTCTACAACAAGACACATATCTCGATACCATTTCCATAACCTGCTCCCCTTCTTTGGAGCAGTTACACACAGAAAAGGTGTGCCCGAGCCAACAGCACATGAAGGCAGAAGAAAAACCTCTCAACCCCTGAAAGGTTAGAAAACCCAAATAAAACAAAACACTGTCCAAAACAGACCATATAGTTACCAAAATGGCGGATGGGCGAGGTGAGAAACGGTTCGCTCCCCAGTCCAATGAAGGGTGGCAGCCGAAACCGTGCCGGTCCCACACGAAGGGACTCCAGGTCAGGGACGACCCAAGGTGTGTTCTTCCAGCTGGCAGGGATAGGGATCCCAGAGGTGTCAGGTGGAATACTTTCCGACCCGCTGAAGGGCGAAAGACTTTTCCACAAAACCCACACCGAAGTGGATAAAGAAATGTGTGCCCAGCTAGCAGAGATGGAGATCTCTCCAACTCGACGGTCCGTAAATGACTGCCACACCACTAGCCTAACCAAGACGGCAACAGGTAAAAAAAAAAACAGCTCACCTGTGGCACCTGACAGCTGATGAACCACGTGGAAATCGATAAAAGAACAGAAAAAGAAAGCTTTAAAAGAAAAAAATGAAGAGAAATATTGGAGATGGAGCGAAATGCACGGACGTAGCGCACCCGGGATGACACAAATAGCACACTGGTCAACACCCGGCCAATGTAGTAAAGATGTCAATGGTAACACTTCACTTTATACTGGTTTTGAAAAGAAATGATTTATCTTCTAAACCAAAAGAATGTACGTCCGTGACACACACACACACACACACGCACACACACACACACACACACACACACACACACACACACACACACACACACACACACACACACACACACACACACACACACACACACACACACACACACACACACACACACACACACACACACACACACACACACACATGCACACTATTTCCCTAACTCTGTAAAAAATCACTTTATGTGAATAGACTTAAATTGAATAACGAACGAACGAACACACACACACACACACACACACACACACACACACACACACACACACACACACACACACACACACACACACACACACACACACACACACACACACACCACAACACACACACACACACACACACACACACACACACACACACACACTCACGCGCGCGTGCACGCATGCACGTACACATACACACACACACACACACACACACACACACACACACACACACACACACACACACACACACACACACACACACACACACACACACACACACACACACACACACAGAGTAGGGATTAGAAGACCAGCAAAAACGAAACTCAACAAATTGTCCATCATGCGCTGTCTTGTTTGTGCAGATAGACCACTCTTACTAAGGCAGCCCCCATGCCTACCCTCCAATACAACCCCCCCCCCGCCCCCCCCCCCCCCCCCCCCCCCAAGAAAATGTTTCTAATTACAGGCTTCGT
>JAFLJL010015305.1:106698-114198 GCA_018398815.1 Conus ventricosus | reverse complement strand
TGTGTGTGTGTGTGTGTGTGTGTGTGTGTGTGTGTGTGTGTGTGTGTGTGTGCGTGCCTGCATGCATGAGAGGTTCAGATTCAGATCTTTATTCTGTAAGGCCATAGCCCACAGAAGAGGGATACAGTAATTGAGATAATTTTCTAATATCAAGGTGATAAGTAAAACACATTAAGCAAATGTATATAAACATGTTAAATGAAATCCAAGCATTCACTGTCTTTTGATCCCCCTTGCATCTTTGGGTGGATCCTCAGGCGTAGGCTCAAAGACTGTCCCCTACATTTTATATTATTTGCATAATGTCTTTAGTTTTACAGCAACTTTTTTTCCTCCCCACACCTTTGTTTGGTTGCATTTACTACTCTTCGCTGGCTGCTCTGGGGGTGCTATTGGATTCTTTTTTGCACCCATGGTGGTGAGAACACCACCGTATTATGGACTGTTGTGTGTCTCTATTTGACGCCGGTAGCGCAGACACAACCAGCCGTGTCTCCCTGATGAGTCCCGATCCAGCGGGCGAAAGGCCTCGGAGCAGGCAATACAAATATATCTGCCTTCAAAAGGGATTGCTATGGTTCCCTTATGCACCTATAGAAGAGTTTGCATATCTGTAACTTTTTTTTTTCTTAAATTTCATTTTCCCAGTTTCTCCATCTTCAAACTCCCCTCTCCCCTCCCCTCAAGTCCAAATCTTTGCCAGACAGTTCAGTTGTTGGCCTGCGCTTGTTTTTCCCACACTATTAGATTGTTCGTCTATGTATTTGTCTGACTTTATTCAAGTTTGAAAGGCTGTGCCAGTCTTGAATAAAAGTTACTCTGTGTTAGGTTTCCTGATGGGAGCAAAGCATACCCCACTTGTTTACTGTTTAAAACTCAACAAGCCATGATACTGACTGACTCCTTGAACCTACTTCAAAAATAGGATGTGATGTAGCGTATATGGACTAGTTCGCACGCAGTGACGCCTTCTTGATGAAACTCAAACTGAAACTGTCAGTTTTCAGCTTTCGTCTCATTACAGTCGAGTTCACATTCACTCATGCACATCCATGAACACGTGTTTTCCGTGACTGTCATCTTTCGAACAAAATCGACTTCAGACTCTTCTGATTGTTCAAGGTATTGGAACTTTTAGGTTGTTCAGCCTACCACAAACGTTTACCAAATTCACGTTTGTAACATTTGCAATTTTATACACAAAACTGGAATTTACCTTTTTCTCTCTAATCATCTATATTAGTGTATCATTTGCTTAAAATCTTTTGCCTTCACACATGACGTCATCACCGGAAGATGAAGGACAACATGCTGGACACCATTTGATGCCAGGCGCCGCCTACAGAACCAGCGTGTTGCTCTCACTGCAGAAACTGAAGGTCTCAAAAAGCAGCTGAGGGATCAACCATAGCCCGCTGTCGTTGCAGCTCTCCAGACCTCAACACCCAGCAGGATCAACCCCACCTGACCAGTCATCACCTGCCAGAGAGGCGACAGTGTTTAACCTGCTGGTGGTGTTGGCGCCACGGTCACCAGGAAGCAGACTGCCGGCCCAACCAGCAGTACCGACGTCGCCACAGACCTTGGCACACGGTGCCCATCAGCAGCACCTTGACCAACAGGAAAACTTATGACCCCCGTTCCCGTCACCATCCAGGAAGCAGGAGGGCAGGAAGAGCACCAGACTTGCAGGAAGATATCCAGCAGCTGACACCACACTCCACGGAAAACCAGTGTCCGCATTACTTGACACAGGCAGTGACGTCACTGCAATTTATAAACCTGGGCAACCGATCACCTGAGACACGTGAGACAAGGAGACTGTCATGTCAACCTGCGTGCAGTGAACAGGTCTTATGTACCCTGCTCTGGCGTATACCTTAGACATTGTGGTTTTCAGTATCTCTGCACCAACGTCCCAGCTCTGGTGGTCAAGGAATCCAGGATACGTTCATGCAGGACTGCAAAAAGTGATTGCTGGTTCTACTGGGCATGAATGTCCTTGGCCTGTGTTTCAGCAAAGTTGTATGAGTAACCTCCCCGCCTGCTAGCAAATGCCCAAGAAGCCCAGAAATGACAGTGGAATACAATAGTCCTTTCCATAACTATCACATAGGGCCCTGTGGGCTCGGAGAGACAGATGAGACAAAAGAGGGTTGTATGTGTGTAACAAAGTATTAGCGTGTTCGTTATTTTATAATATATTTATATCTCTCTCACACACATAACCCATCATCCAGACGCCACAAGACAATCTGTCAACATATAACAAAGAAAAACTAAATTTTGAACAAGGCCAATTTCTAATTAACTCTCAGAGAGAACAAATTCTTCAGTTTCTTATAATAACTGTCTTAACAACAGACAGCAAATAGATGCAATTTTATTAGACTTTTCTAAAGCGTTTGATAAGGTTGACCATGAGGGCCTGCTACTTAAATTAGAACACATCGGCATTGGCGGTTCTTTGCTAAAATGGTCTAGATCATTCCTCATTGGGAGAACGCAGAAAGTTATTGCGGGAGGGTCGTCATCCTAGTGTAAACCAGTCCTGTCAGGTGTACCACAGGGAACTGTCCTGGGACCTTTTTTACAAAAAAATTATATAAATGACATAAGCAGAAATCTCTCTCCTGGAACTACTTTAAGGTTTTTTGCAGATGACAGCTTAGTATATAGAACAACCAGAAGCAAGAATGATACACGCATTCTACACGATCTAAACGCTTTACAAGAGTGAGTGAGAACTTTGAAAATGGAATTTCATCCCCAGAAGTGCCAAGTGTTGCGTATATGTAATAAACACTCACCAACTACATCAGGATATTCTATTCAAAATACTTTTCTTAAAAAAAACAATGCTGCAAAATACAGCAAAATATTTAGGCGTGATTATAGATAGTCGTCTCAAATGGAAAGAACATTACATGCGCGCTGGTGACCTACTCATTCTTGAGTGAACCATTTTTTAGGAAGAAGATATATATATATATATATATATATATATATATATATATATATATATATATATATATATATATATATATATATATATATATACATATACATACATATATATTAGTGTGGTTAAAATACCAAAAATGATTTTGATAGTGCTCGACCCCTTGGGGAGCAACATTTGTTAAAATAGGTTGTTGTTTTTTTAAATAGAATCTACAAATTTGTTTCGAGCGCGTTGCGCTGTCATCAGGATGGTTTTTGGTTTGCCCACCGCCGATTTTATATAGCGTGTGGGCTCCCGTTTGCGGTTTTTTGCACGTGCGGGTTGGCTGCACGTGTTTTTGGGGGGGCTTTCAGGTTTTTGTTTTGGGTGTATTCACTAACACAGGTTTCCATTTATGCCTGCAGTTGTTCACTATTTCTATCGTATTCATGCATGCCCAACCTCAAAAATTTAATTGACGCATCTAATAAAATGAAAACCAACACAGCAAAGAAGGGTGAAGAAAGGAAATCTTGCAATTGCATCAAAAAAGAGCAGTGCCCCCTGAGCAATAAATGCCTTCACAACAACAACATTGTATATCAAGCCACTGTGACATCAGAAAATGAAAAAGAAACGTACATAGGGATCACTGAAAACAACTTCAAAACCAGATATGCAAACCACAAACAGTCATTTAATAAAGAAAACATAAAAACCAAACAGAACTGAGCAAATATATCTGGAAACTTAAAGACGCAAAAACAAGCTACAATATATCCTGGAAAATCATAAAAAGAGCATCACCATACAACAATGTTTCAAAAAGGTGCAACCTATGTTTAACTGAAAAATGGTTAATACTGTGCAAACCACACTGAGCAACTTTAAACACCAAAACAAAAATAGCAAACAACTGCAGGCATAAATGGAAATCGTTGTTAGTGATTACACCCAAAACAAAACCTGAAAGCCCAAAAAAAAACCACGTGCAGCCAACCCGCACGTGCAAACAACCCCAAACGGGAGCCCACACGCTATATAACATAGGCGGTGGGCAAGCCAAAAACCATCCTGATGACAGCGCAACGTGCTCGAAACAAATTTGTTGATTCTATTTTTTTTTTTAAATAATATATATATATATATATAGAAGAAAAAGAAACACCCGAAGGTGCTGGGGAGGACCCAGAGAAGCACTGTCTTCACCTGCCTTTAGAGCAGTCCTGTACCACCCTTGGAGGCCTGCGCTGTGTTGACGATGGGTACAGGCACGCGCAAGACACTCCATTAAGATATCAAGGGACATAACTGCTCCTGAACAGAGGTAAATTAGACTACAGGATGCAGCTCATAACAGCCTTAAAGTAGCATCCCCATGGGTGTACCAGCCCGTATTTCATGACTGCAGAGCCCACCGGTGAAAAACACCACCCCCCAGCTGCCGAGCACACCCCACAGACCCAACCACCCCTGCCCACGGACAGATGAAGACAGTGCCACTCCAGACACAGCCAAGCTTTCGCCATACGGTCTTATGTGCCCTCAAGAGAGAATCCAAAGTTGGAATGGAATGGAATGGAATTATAAACAAAGCTTGCTCTTATGTCTTAGATTGAAGAAATAGGGGAGATACGCATTCATATCATATATATTCAAAAAAACCAACCAAAGGTGCCATCTAAGAAGCAAAAGAAAATCATAAAAGAGCAAAACAAGCTACATTTTCTTGTGAAAAGTAGGAAATATAAAAAGATATCCTCTAAGACACAAGTGCTGAGGGCCAGTTCTTGGAATGAATCCGCAAGGGACTAAAATACAACAAACTAATAAATTCCAAGGATAAGTACCGCACTGTTCCAGCAACTTATAGAGCAGCTTAGTGTTGCAATGACTGCAAGAAATATTGAATTATAAACAAAGCTTGCTCTTATGTCTTAGATTGAAGAAATAGGGGGAGATACGCATTCATATCTGCAGTGGTAGATGATTCTGCCTAACTAACAGTATGTGCTTGAGTGGGTGAATGGGAAAAATAAAATAAATGCTTCTCAAAATGAGCCTTCAGCAACCTTATATTCTCCAAGGGGGAGACATCCTCCAATAGGGAGGGAAACTCACTAATATAAACTCCTGGTCATATACCGATATTTCGAAACTTGGTGGTTTCTCCTCAGTGACCACGGAAAGTGGTAATTTGACTCCTCTGCTTTTTCAGTTTTAAGAAGAATGCAATCCCAGAAAAGGTTGGTGTGCAATACCGTAGTATGTTTGTTGAGTTTTCAAAAAACCAACCAAAGGTGCCATCTAAGAAGCAAAAGAAAATCATAAAAGAGCAAAAAAGCTACATTTTCTTGTGAAAAGTAGGAAATATAAAAAGATATCCTCTAAGACACAAGTGCTGAGGGCCAGTTTTAGAATGAATCCCCAAGGACTAAAATACAACAAACTAATACATTCCATGGATAGGTACCGCACCGTTTCCAGCAACTTACAGAGCAGCTTAGTGTTGCAATAACTGCAAGAAATATTGAATTATAAACAAAGCTTGCTCTTATGTCTTAGATTGAAGAAATAGGGGGAGATACGCATTCATATCTGCAGTGGTAGATGATTCTGCCTAACTAACAGTATGTGCTTGAGTTGGTGAATGGGGAAAAATAAAATAAATGCTTCTCAAAATGAGCCTTCAGCAAGCTTATATTCTCCAAGGGGGAGACATCCTCGAATAGGGAGGGAAACTCACTAACATATAACTCCTGGTCATATACCGATATTTCGAAACTTGGTGGTTTCTCCTCAGTGACGACGGAAAGTGGTAATTTGACTCCTCTGCCTTTTCAGTTTTAAGAAGAATGCAATCCCAGCAAAGGTTGGTGTGCAATACCGTAGTATGTTTGTTGAGTTTTCAAAAAACCAACCAAAGGTGCCATCTAAGAAGCAAAAGAAAATCATAAAAGAGCAAAACAAGCTACATTTTCTTGTGAAAAGTAGGAAATATAAAAAGATATCCTCTAAGACACAGGTGCTGAGGGCCAGTTCTTAGAATGAATCCGCAAGGGACTAAAATACAACAAACTAATAAATTCCAAGGATAAGTATCGCGCCGTTCCAGCAACTTACAGAGCAGCTTAGTGTTGCAATGACTGCAAGAAATATTGAATTATAAACAAAGCTTGCTCTTATGTCTTAGATTGAAGAAATAGGGGGAGATACGCATTCACATCTGCAGTGGTAGATGATTCTGCCTAACTAAAAGTATGTGCTTGAGTGGGTGAATGGGGAAAAATAAAATAAATGCTTCTCAAAATGAGCCTTCAGCAACCTTATATTCTCCAAGGGGGAGACATCCTCCAATAGGAGGGAAACTCACTAACATATAACTCCTGGTCATATACCGATATTTCGAAACTTGGTGGTTTCTCCTCAGTGACCGCGAAGTGGTAATTGAAATCCTCTGCCTTTTCAGTTTTAAGAAGAATGCAATCCCAGCAAAGGTGGTGTGCAATACCGTAGTATGTTTTGGAATTGCACACCAACCTTTTCTGGGATTGCACTTACTCCGCGGTCACTGAGGAGAAAACCACCAAGTTTCGAAATATCGGTTATGACCAGGTAGTTAATGTTAGTGAGTTTCCCTCCTTTTGGAGGAGTCTCCCCCTTGGAGAATATAAGGTTGCTGAAGGCTCATTTTGAGAAGCATTTATTTTATTTTTCCCCATTCACCCACTCAAGCAAATACGATAGTTAGGCAGAATCATCTACCACTGCAGATATGAATGCGTATCTCCCCTATTTCTCCAATCTAAGAAAATAAGAGCAAGCTTTGTCTATAATTCAATATTTCTTGCAGTTTATTGCAATACTAAGCTGCTCGTAAGTTGCTGGAACGGTGCGGTACTTATCCTGGAATTTATTAGTTTGTTGTATTTTAGTCCCTTGCGGATTCATTCCAAGAATTTTTATATTTCCTACTTTTCACAAGAAAATGTAGCTTGTTTTGCTCTTTATGATTTTTCTTTTCCTTCTGATATATATAATATATATATATATATATATATATATATATATATAATATATTTATATATATATATATTATATATTTATATATAATTAATATATATATATAAATATATATATATGTTACAGTCAATCCGTGAAATCAGGCAATGTGTGTAATAAGCATGACATATAGGGAACCCTCTCGAGTCAAAGTTTTGGGTTAGGTATAGGGTTAGGGTTTGGGTTAGGGTTAGAGTTTATTAGAACTAACCCTAACCCAAACCCTAACCCTAACTAATTTCCCTGACCCTGACATCGAGAATTCTCTATATTTGAATCGGCTGTGAATCTCCGTACACACATTGCCTGATTTCACGGATTGACGGTAACATATATATATATATACATATATAATATATATATATATATATATAATATTATATATATATATATATATAACTGGCCGGTTACCCGGCATCGCCCTGTTATTACGAGAGAGAGAGAGAGAGGAGAGAGAGAGAGATGAGAGAGAGAGAGAGAGAGAGAGAGAGAGA
>JAFLJL010015305.1:89445-105698 GCA_018398815.1 Conus ventricosus | reverse complement strand
ATATCCTTCCGCCCAAATCACATATTGAGCGAGATAAGCATTGACTCAACCTGTGTAATCGGAAAAAAAAAAAAAAAAACACAGCTTCCATTGACCGAAATGAAGGGATATTATATGGTAAGAGATTTTCAACTTAGTCCAAAGTAATAGAACCCCTAGCCGCTAAGGACCGAAAACGCAATTAAAGATAATGCGTTTCTACAATTCTACAACAAGACGCATATCTCGATACCATTTACATATCTGCTCCCCTTCTTTGGAGCAGTTACACACAGAAAAGGTGTGCCCGAGCCAACAGCACATGAAGGCAGAAGAAAAACCTCTCAACCCCTGAAAGGTTAGAAAACCCAAATAAAACAAAACACTGTCCAAAACAGACCATATAGTTACCAAAATGGCGAGTGGGCGAGGTGAGAAACGGTTCGCTCCCCCAGTCCAACGAAGGGTGGCAGCCGAAACCGTGCCAGTCCACACCGAAGGGGACTCCAGGTCAGGGACGACCCAAGGTGGTTCTTCCAGCTGGCAGGGATAGGGATCCCAGAGGTATCATGTGGAATACTTTCCGACCCGCTGAAGGGCGAAAGACTCTTCCACAAAACCCACACTGAAGTGGATAAAGAAATGTGGGCCCAGCTAGCAGAGATGGAGATCTCTCCGACTCGACGGTCCGTAAATGAGTGCCACACCACTAGCCTAAGCAACACGGCAACAGGTAAAAAAAACAGCTCACCTGTGGCTCCTGACAGTTTGATGAACCACGTGGAAAGCGATAAAAGAACAGAGAAAGAAAGCTTTAAAAGACAAAAATGAAGAGAAATATTGGAGGATGGGAGCGAAATGCACGGACGTAGCGCACCCGGGATGACACAAATAGCACACTGGTCAACACCCGGCCAATGTAGTAAAGATGTCAATGGTGACACTTCACTTTATACTGGGTTTGAAAAGAAATGATTTATCTTCTAAACCAAAAGTATGTACGTCCGTGACACACACACACACACACACACACACACACACACACACACCACACACACACACACACACACACACACACACACACACACACGCTATTTCCCTAACTCTGTCAAAAATCACTTTATGTGAATAGACGTTAAATTGAATAACGAACGAACACACACACACACACACACCACACACAACACACACACACACACACACACACACACACACACACACACCCGCGCACGCGCGCGCCCGCACGCACACACACACATACACACACAAACACACACACACACAACACACACACACACACACACACAACACACACACACACACACACACACACACACACACACACACACACACACACACACACACACACAGTGGGGATTGGAAGACCAGCAAAAACGAAGCTCAACAAATTGTCCATCATGTGCTGTCTTGTTTGTGCAGATAGACCACTCTTACTAAGGCAGCCCCCATGCCTACCCTCCAAGCCCCCCCCCCCCCCCCCCCCCCCCCCCCCCCAAGAAAATGTTTCTAAATCACAGGGCTTCGTCGGTTCCAGAGTGTCAGTCTAGAACCCGATTCTGTGCATCAGCCAATTTCACAGAGAGCGAAAGGTGCTTCAGTGAGAGAACAAAGTACAATGGGGCTCTCGCTGCAGTGAATTAATGAGGCGAAGTCGGTGAAGACGACAGGAGGAGTGAACATATGGAATCAGAAAGCAGTGGTTGGAGGTAGCCAGGTGAAGACGACAGGAGAGTGGACAGCCAGGGAATCAGAAGGCAGTGGTTGGAGGTAGCCAGGTGAAGCGACAGAGGAGTGGACAGCCAGGGAATCAGAAGGCAGTGGTTGGAGGTAGCCAGTGAAGACGACAGGAGGAGTGGACAGCCATGGGAATCAGAAGCAGTGGTTGAGGTAGCCAGGTGAAGACGCAGGAGGGTGGACAGTCTGGGAATCAGAAGCAGTGGTTGAGGTAGCCAGGTGCACGGAGGGAGCGATCAGAGCATGGTTGGAGTGGAAAACGGATGGCGATGGATCAGAAGGCAGTGGTTGAGGTAGCCAGGTGAAGACGACAAGGAGTGGACAGCCAGGGAATCAGAAGCAGTGGTTGGAGGTAGCCAGGTGAAGACGACAGGAGTGGACAGCCAGGGAATCAGAAGGCAGTGGTTGGAGGTAGCCAGGTGAAGACGACAGGAGGTGGGCAGCATGGGAATCAGAAGGCAGTGGTTGGAGTAGCCAGGTGAAGACGACATACTTTTTTGCCCCCCGCCCCCCCCACCCCACGCAGGGGAATCCGAATAGACATCGTTTAAATCGACCTAGCAAGAAGAATGAAACGTACAATGGCACATGTCTCATTTGCCTCAGAGGTCGATTTATGCTCATATTATGATATGTGTTTCATAAATTAGTCCAGCTCACTGGTATATAGCAAGGCATATTATTAATGTGTTATGTCTTAAACATATCTTTCTATGAGTGGTTTCCGTTTTATGATTCATTGATTCCTCTCCATTTCTGTCTCTCTCTGTGTCTTTCTGCCTGTCTCTGTCTCACTCTCTCTTCTAGATCTCTCTCTCTCTCTTCTCTCTCTCTCCCTCTCTCTCTCCCTCTCACTCTCTCCCACCTCTCCTCTCTCTCTCTCTTTCGCCCTCCAAACTCATGTCACTTTGCTAAATACCTTCTAAGCATTTTCATGCTTTTAATGAAAAATGGTTTATATGTTTGCTTATCATGTAGAATTAGTTTACCATGTTGCGATGTTGAATTGTCAGTATGAATGAATGTGCTGAAATGATGTATGCATGACAAGAGATGTATATGACTAGCTTTGGCCTAAAATCTCCATCTTGTGTATTAAAGATCAACCAGTCAATCTCTCTCCTCTCTCTCTATCTCTCTCCTCTCTCTCTCTCTCTCTCTCTCTCTCTCTCTCTCTCTCTCTCACTCTCTCTCTCTCTTCTCTCGTACGTTTCAAATTCTGTAATACTTTGTCATATTCATTTTACTATCTGTTTTTTTTTTCTGGCGACGGTGGTAACTAAGCTTTCTGTAATACGAGCGTGACAGTCGCCATTTCTTTCTTCCAGTCCATTCCATTTCTCTCTCATCCTATCAGAAAACCAGCCTCGTCACGGTTGCTGTCTTACGTTTCCCAGCGCTCGAATCATTTAAGTTTTCTCCCCTGAAGAGGCTCCCAGAGGAAGTGGCGCACAGGGGCTATAATGGATTGTAGAAAGGAAAGTAATCAATGTGAAAGTGAGTGCGACTGTGAAGTGTGATGCAGAATAGGTGGTATTCAGAGAACGCAGACAGATTCAGATACTATGATCACTGTTTGGACACGACATTCTTGTTCTGTGTTATCTCCATGCTCCCTTAAAGCACCCATTTTGGCAACAGTCATCACTACTTCATACATACCCAGCAACCAGGATTACTTCAGATCAGTCCTTACAGACGTAGCCCACAGACATTTAGCAACAGAACGTCGTCTTAAGGTAATCCAGCAGATGAGAGACTGCAACAACACACCTTGTTCTCTCTCTGCTCTCTCTCTCTCTCTCTCTCTCTCTCTTCTCTCACTCTCTCTCTCTCTCTCTCTCTCTCTCTCTCTCTTCTCTCTCTCTCTGTGCGGCGTGTTGTTTGTTTGCTGTTAAGTTCTCTTCCTTCCTGATATTTTGAGAGACTCAAGACTCAAGACTCAAAAACTTTATTACTCAAGGATAGAGATTTTAGGCAGTGCCTATTCTTCCAATCTGTCCTTGCTATTCTACAACATTCAACTAAACACACTGCACATATTAATAATGGTAGAAACAATGAAGAATATAGCAACTTTATATAATAACAATAACAATAGTAATAAGAATAATAAAGATAAAAAAAAATTCCATTACAAAATTACACAAACATAATCAGAGACGTCGTGCGCGCTCACATGCACGCACACGCCCACACATACACGTACGCACGCGTACACCACACCCACACAACCACACACCACCCACACATACATACATACACATTTTCATCAGCTATATAGAGGCAAACACAAAAGTAGGGCGTTGAGACTATGATCAAAAGGTTAGATTTATTGTTCAAGTAAATGTTTATGTATTGCTGATTTGAAGGCGGCAGTGATTGACATGTTTTGGCAGACGGAGGAGAGAGTTCCACACAGGTGGACCAAAAAATGCAAAACTAGATTTGAACAATCAATGCGGACACGTGGTAAAATGTAATTTATTTGAATCATATCGCGCTGTTGCAATTTGGATAAACTCAGCAAGATATGTTGGCGCCATGTTTGCATGGACTTTGAACATTTAGTACTGCCTTATTATAGATCAGTTGGCTGTGCAGTGGTTGCATCATTAGTTTTGCGAATTTGCCCGTGGTTGATAGAAACTTGTCGGAAGAATCAGCTTAATTCCCCGTCTATGCATAGAGTTGATCTTTTTTATGTGATTTTCACCGGCACCACTCCAGACAGTGGACGCATAGTTGATGTGAGAAAGGCAATGGGCTTCAAAAAATAATTTCCGATGTGTGGTTCAACATAAAACTGAGTTTATTGGCAAAAACAAATTGCGAGCCAACTGTTTGCAAACATGATTTATATGTGATTGACCATTTAAAATTATCATCAATAATCACGCCTAAGACACGGTGTTCGGTAACTGCTCGATCAAGGTTTCACTCATTTTTAGGCTCAACATAAGATGCTGTCGTTGATGTTTCTGTCTCGATGCTAGGTCCATCATTTTGTTTTGTGCTGATTAAGGACCATTCGGTTTTGGTTGCACCATTTCTAAGACATCATTTATACTTTGTTGTAACGATATTTGTACAGACATGATGTTTGTATCACTACAGTGAAGAGAACTGTCGTCAGCGAACAGATCACAGATGACATCATTGTGAGATATGTGCAGCGGTAGGTCATTTATAAAAATACAGAAGAGAAGAGGTCCAAGGACAGAGCCCTGTGGAACGCCACAGCTCACTATTCCTTCAGAGGAATAAGTACGTTTAAGTAAACACGCTGGGTCCTGTTTTCAAGATATGACTGAAGAAGGTGACTACTGCCGGATTTTGAACATATGCAGTCATTTTGTTTAATAATATGTTGTGGTCTACAAGATCAAAGGCTTTCTTAAAATCGAGGAAAACAGTTCCAGTGAGATTTCTTTCGTTGATGGATGATAGCCATGTATCACAGAGGCGTGTTAAGGCCGTGTGGCATGAGATGATTTCGACGAAGCCTGACTGAAATGGGTGGAACAGTTTGTGATGTTCCATATGTTTAGTTAGGTGTTGTGAACATGCATTCAAGAGGTTTCGATACAACGGATAAAAGAGATATTGGTCTAAAAATTGTTTAAATCAGTGAGATCTCTTGATTTGGGTAAGGAATGACTTTTGCTGCCTTTAGACCACATGGGAAGACATTCTGATCAATACACAAATTATAAACATACGTATAGGGTATCAACAATGTAAGGTAGAGCAAGCTTGAGTATAGAAGCATTTAAGTTATCTGGACCCATTGCTTTTTTATTTTAAGTTTTGAAATTAAGGAACCAACTTCATTAATAGCAAGCAAGGGGATGCTAAATGAATCTCTAGTATTCAATCGTTCTTGGCAAACGATTGGAGAACAGCTGGAGTCTCATATCGATTAAAGAATGTGACACATGGCAGCTGTTTGTACTGATTCAGTTACCTGAAGGAAATGATTGTTGGAAAGTGTTAGCAGACCACATAGTCGCAGTATTATCTGATTTCTTTCTCGACTTGTCAGTTATTTCATTAACAGCACGCCATAATGAGCTGTATCCCTGTTTGCGTTTATCAGTTTCCTAAAATGCTCAGATTTTGATTTTCTAACTAGATCTGATACTCTGTGTCTCTGCTTTTTATATTCATCTACTTTTTTGCGGTTTTAAGTGCATCCTTAGTGCCATTTCTATAATAATGTCTTTTGTCAGCCAGCTGGGAAGTACTCTATGTTTTACCCCTTTTTCTTCTAGTGGGGCATGTTTATCAACGTATTGAGAGAAAGATATTATACCAGGTATTATAGCTTCATTTGGATCTGTGTAATTGAGTACTACTGTAGAAAGGAGCTAAGCTTAAGTCGAGGAAAAATTCATCCTTACTGAAATTTTTGAAGCAGCGATATTGAATGGTTGTGTGGCCCTTATTCTGTTGCTTTGGAAGTTTACAAGACCAAGTACGCAAAATGAGACAGTGGTCGCTGATGCTTTTGTTGCCCACTGTTATATTGGATACCATGGCTTTGTTGTTCGTGTAGATATGATCCAGCAATGTAGAAGATGTCTTTGCGATTCTAGTTGGATTATGAATAAGCTGATAAAGCCAAGAGTGTGGTGGTCGCATCCCAGGCAGGCTGCCGTTTTAACAGATCAATGTTAAAATCACCAAGAAGAATGACATTTGGATAGCTCTTATATACATCATCCATCATGTATACAAAGTTGTCATCCAAGGAAAGTGGCAGCGGGATTCCTGTACACATATCCAACTAGAAGAGGGGCTGAGTTGGAGGGTTTGACCTGCAGCCACATACATTCAACATTATCTAGGCTCAGGTCACGCCGCCTTTTTGTACAGTGAGCGATGCTTTGATGAATATATATTGCAAGTCCTGTTTCACCAGACTGATGTGCATCGCGTCGGACAAAGTTATAGTTAGTTATGGATAAAGCTGTATCAGTGAAACGGGAGTCAAGGCGAGTTTCACTAAGACCAAGCGATGAATAGAAGGGGAATTCGTTTAGAAGAAAACAGACATCTCATGAATTTATTTGGCAGATGATAAACTTTTTGGTGACCAATGCGTAATCCAGTATCATTATTAATTACATTACAATGGTCCATTGTATTAATTCTAGAGCAAAGTCCTGAGCAATAAAACAAATAGATGTACTGTTACAACAACAATTAAAAATATAAGATCAGCAATTATTAAAATATCCAAGAACACACAAAATCCAGAAAGCAGGGCAATGAAGTTCAGTCCAAAGGACAATTCAAGTATGTGTACTGATGTGATGATTATAGGAGACGGACGATTTTGCACGTTAACTGTCAAGATTTGTATAGTCAAGGAACACGATAAAAGCACAAAAAAAGAGAGGGAATATGGGGCTGGTTTACACACCGTAAACAACTTTAGGAAACTAGAAGCGAATGAGAAGACAATAAAAACTTCACAGAATATGCCCGTAAGCTCCTCGGTCAGATAGATTACTTATAGAAACACTTTTCTGAAATGAAAAGATACACACAAAGGAAATACTTCTAAAGCAAAATTACGACGAAGGGTACAGAAGAGTGATAAGAAAAAAAAATAAAATGAAACTTAAGACAAAGCAAAGAAACCAATAACCCAAATGAAAAAAAGTAGGGAAGAAATAAAAAACCACTCGCATACAAATACACAAGTCAAGAGAGAGGAGGAGAGAGAGAGAGAGAGAGAGAGGAGAGAGACGAGAGATGAGAGAGAGAGAGAGAGAGAGAGAGTGGCAGGAGAGGAAAGAGAACATAAACGAAAGTGCCTCGGAAAGAGAGCTAAACTGAAAGATTGGAGAGGGACCATAAGAGAGTCTGACAGGGAAGGGGTGGTGGCATAAGCATTATATCCGAACAGAGAGAGAGGAGAGAGAGAGAGAGAGAGAGAGAGAGAGAGAGAGAGAGAGAGAGAGACAGAGATGAGAGAAAGATAGAGAGAGAGAGGAGAGGAGAGAGAGAGAGAGAGGAGAGAGAGAGAGGAGAGAGGAGAGAGGAGAGAGAGAGAGAGAGACTGCATAGTAACAATCTGAGCATAATCCTGTAACAATTCCAGTGATGAATATGTTTGTTCGTTCTCGTCTGATGAATGGTTTATGTCCGCTAAAGAGTTATGTTGCGGCAGACATACAATCTTCAATGGGGATGTTTAGCTTTGGTGATCTTTGGGCCAGTATCATTCAAAAGTTGAAGGAAAATGCTTCACTTGTCACGTTGTGTCTGCAAATCTAGATACAAGGTCTGTGGTCTCCCCTGCGCTCTTTTGGTTTGGATCTTTTTTGTTCGTTTTCATCTGATGAATAGTTTATGTCACAGGCAAAGAGCTGTGTTGTGGAGGACGTATATCGTCTTCAATGGGGATGTTTAGCTGTTGTGGTATTTGGCTTTGTATCCTTTCTTGCCGACGTTGTGTCTGCCAATCTGTCTGGATGCCAGTCGGAGGAACGTTTTGTTTTTTGTCCGGCTGCCTGCCTGTCTTTATGTGGTCACGTCTGTGTTTCAGCTAGTGTGTCTGTATATGTGTACATGACATGCCCGTTTCTCTGATTATGTGTATGCTTGTATGTCTTACCCTGCTCCTCTTACCTTTATGCCTATAGACGAATACGCCGACGTGACTTTGAATGTGACATTTTCTCTCTTTTCTGTTGTTGTTGTTGTTTTCTATCTGCGGGGTACAATACTGAAGATAAAAGAAACGGTCAGCAAAACCAAAGAGGCGAGTCTCACTGCTATTCCTAGACAACAGCTGAGCAGGTGACAGTGCAGTGTGGCAGTTTGACAATGTGGCATTGTGCCTTAAAAGAAACTGTCTCCAAACACTCATTGCTCTGAAATGTGAGGGCCTATTTGGGGTGAGTATGTTACCTGCAAATACTGTTGTGTAACAAAGATCTTATCAAAGAACGTCAGAAGCGTGACGTGGGTCAACATTGGTCTGTGCGCTTACTTTGGCACAACAGGTTCATCGCATCCCTTCAACACAAGCTTAATTCAGGACTCAGATCGACCTCAGAAAGATGGGACTGTCATGCACAAACATTGATTGTGGGATTTTCCCGGTGTGGGGAAAGATGGAACTGTCATGCACAAACATTGATTCTGGGATTTCCCGGTGTGGAGAAAGATGGGACTGTCATGCACAAACATGATTCTGGATTTCCCGGTGTGGGGAAAGAGGAACTGTCTGCACAAACATTGATTCTGGGATTTCCCGGTGTGGGGAAAGATGGGAACTGTCATGCACAAACATTGATTCTGGGATTTCCCGGTGTGGGGAAAGATGGGACTGTCATGCACAAACATTGTCTGGGATTTCCCGGTGTGGTAATGCAATAAAGCGACTACTCTGGGCCAGGTTGTTGTCTCTGCATCTTTAGAGAAGCCATGTCTCGTAGCTCGGGTGTGATGGAAGCGTAAACAGATTGTGCCTGATAGGAGAAACTGCAGTCTTCTTTCTTTGTTGCCTATGTCACACTGTTTTAGCATATCACTTGATGTATTATATATGTCGCTGTTTGTTCACTACCATTACAATCTCTCTCTCTCTCTCTCTCTTTTCTCTCTCTCTCTTTCTCTCTCTCTCTCTTCTCTCTCTCTCTCTCTCTCACTCTCTCTCTCTCACACACACACTCTCTCTGTCTGTCTGTCTGTCTCTCTCTATCTGTTCTCTGTCTCTGTCTCTGTCTCTCTCTCTCTCTCTCTCTCTCTTTTCTCTCTCTCTGTCTCTCTCTCTCATCAGCCTAAAAACTTTTATTTCCCGAGAGTTTCAATTTCAGTGGCATCACGGAGACGTCATTGCCTGCGGATTAGTCCATATACGCTACACCACATCCGCTAAGTTTTGAGACCACACTACACATGATTTTAAGCTGATGGATAAATGAATGAACAACTAAGATGAGATAATTGAAGAAGACGATCTTGTGGCTACGATTTAGCAGATGTCTGACCTAAGCATTAGCCAATGCACTAGCCAGACCTTGAGTGCCTGCCTAACATCGGTTGTCTTTTTCAGATTTGTGTGTGTGTGTGTGTTGTGTGTGTGTGTGTGTGTGTGTGGTGTGTGTGTGTGTGTGTCATGTGTGTATTAATTTGGGCTGGTCCATGTGTGTCTGTGCGCATTTGTGTGTGTGTGGTTGTGTGTGTGTGTGTGTGTGTGTGTGTGTGTGTGTGTGTGTGTGTGTGTGTGTGTGTGTGCTTGCGCGCGTGCATGCATGTGTGCATGTGAGGTGTGTGTGTGTGTGGGTGTGGTGTGTGTGTGTGTGTGTGTGTGTGTGTGTGTGTGTGGTGTGTGTGTGTGTGGTGTGCGTGCCTGCATGCATGAGAGGTTCAGATTCAGATCTTTATTCTGTGAGCTGCACTGGCTCCCGTTGAAGAAAGGATTAAATACAAATGTTGTTGCCTCTCCTTCAAGATTTTCACTGGTGATGCCCCTGCCTATCTTTCCGATCTCCTTCAAGTATATGTCCCATCACGAACGCTCCGCTCCTCCACCAACACCATGAACCTTCCGCTTTCCCAGTTACCGTCCCCATCGTTAAACAGCATGGCGAACGAGCTTTCTCATACGCAGCTGCCAAACTCTGGAATAAACTCCCCTATGACTTAAGACATTCTCAAACCTTTTCTTCCTTCAAAACCTCCCTGAAAACCCACCTTTTCAAATAATACTAAGAAGACAGTTATTACCAGATAGCTGATTGACTCTTGTCGTTTTGTGGATCGTTAATAGTTTGTGCTTGTTGCGGCTGTTGTGTATTGTGTGTTTGTGCGTGAGAGTGTGTGTGCGCGTGTGAGAGAGTGGGAGAGAGCTTTGTTTTTCATTTTCTAAACCGTTTTTCAATGTATTTTTTTCTTTACATTTAGCAATTGTATTTTTTCTGCCTTTGTAAAGCGCCTTGTGCCGTGGAAGGCGCTATATAAATCCCCATTATTATTTATTATTATTATTAAGGCCATAGCCCACAGAAGAGGGATACAGTAATTGAGATAATATTCTAATATCAAAATGATAAGTAAAACACATTAAGCAAATGTATATAAACATGTAAATGAAATCCAAGCATTCATGATTTTCAGTGGAGTGATGGGTGTTTGGAAGTAGATCCGTTACATCTGTCTCTCGGATGTCTGAAGGCGTGTAAGTTGCTGTGTATTTCATCAGTTCTTTCTTTCACTCACTCACACCACCCTACAACATACCAGCATGAACAGGAATTTAGTGATGAGTGTACATTTACACTGACTTGCAAGCACATACAAAAAAAGAAACACTCTGACCTCAATTTCAGATGCGTTGAAGGCAGTCCACATAATACCACTTCTGAGAAGAAGATAAATTGACCCACACCTGTGACAGAGCACAGGGAAAGGTAGCTGGTCTCATACCTGCGACTGGGCACAGAAGAAAACTGGTCCCACACCTGCGACGGAGCACAGGGAAAGGTAGCTGGTCTCATACCTGCGACTGGGCACAGGGGAACTAAGTCCAACAGTAGAGCATTGGTCTGCCATCTGGAGAGGAGACACCGGGGAGACATGGCTGCTCAGGAGGTAGGCAGGCCAACTGGCTGTCGAAGGAAAGACATGGGGGGGAGGGGGGAAGCGATTCCTGGCCTCAAAGAAGACTGCCACACTACAGGAGGGGAAAGGACAGCTTCGATACTCCCTCCAGTATACTCAACCTGCAGGACAGCACCTCAGATGAAAAATCCCTGCAAAAAGAGCAACACCATACGTGACTCAATCTACTACTCAAAACAAGTTAAGGGCCACTGTTACAACGCACTGTAAAATCAAAGGCATGAAAGACATGAACTTGAATCAGAGTGAAAATTTAATTTCATTCAGTGTCAAACTGGATAAAGCAAAAAACCGAGTTACAAAAGCACACACTCCTCGGAACGTGTATTTGAGTCAGGAGGTTGAAATGGACAATTCACAAACATGGCCTCTGATATGAAAGTTCATTTAATATCGGGTATGACCACCTCTTGCAGCGAGACAGGCTGTGCAACGGCGACGCATGGACCGAATGAGGTTGCGGAGAGTCGCTTGAGGGATGGCGGCCCATTCCTGCTGCAGGAACTGGACCAGCTCTTGTTGATTGGCTGCAGGAGGATGGTTGCGTCGGACAGCCCGTCCCAACACATCCCAGAGGTGTTCAATGGGTGATAGGTCGGGCGAGTTGGCTGGCCATGGCAACCTGACGACACCCTGCTGTTGGAGAAAGTTGGTGACGACAGCAGCACGATGTGGACGAGCATTATCGTCCTGCAGAACAGCGCCGTTACCAATGGCTTGCAGGGTTGGTAGTGCCACAGGGTTCAAAATTTCATCCCTGTAGTGCTGCCCTGTCAGATTGCCGGGGACGTGGTGCAGGAGAGTGTGGTGGTTGAAACTGATGCCTCCCCACATCATGACAGACCCACCACCATATCGATCGTGCTCTCTTACAGTGGCATCTGTGAATCGTTCGCCGACACGTCTCCAGACGCGCACCCTGCCGTCATTGAACCTCATGGTGAATCGGGATTCATCTGTGAAGAGGACGTTGGACCATTGCCTCACAATCCACCTCACATGCTGTGTGCACCAGGCTGTACGGGCCACCCTGTGGCGTGGCAGAAGTGTCGTATGAACAGCAGCAGCCCTTGACGCAAGATTTGCCGCACGCAAACGATTCCGAATTGTCTGGTCGCTGACATTCGTGTTGCTTGCTGCTCTGAGTTGGTCTCTCAGCCCCTGGCGGTGGAAGTCCAATCGCACAGAGCCTGCGCCACAATGTATCGGTCCTGCTGTCTTGTCGTTGAACTGGGTCTGCCAGTACGGTGCCGTTCTGCCACCCGTCCAGTTGCATGGACACGGTCTCGTAGTCTCTGTATCACGGAGTGGCTCACTCCGACTCTTCTTGCCACTTCCTGTATAGCAATTCCATCCTGGATCCATGCCAGCGCTCGTCCTCGGTTTGTGTCACTCAACTTTCGTCTTGGTGGCATGGTTATTTGGGCAGCTGGTTAGCCCCTTTAAATACGCACTGGCAGCCTAAAAGGTGGTGAACGCGTTCATCAGTAGAGCGCCGTGCACGTGCAACCCATTTCTCTCGCATGCTGATCCTGTCCAGTACTAGGGGGTACAGCGAAAACACAACAATTTTCCATGACTTTCGCGTTTCTCGTATTGCTCAGCATGAACCTGGTGTCAAGCGGATTTTTTCACATGCTTCAATCTGACATATGCACTGCTTTAGCAACACAGCAACACAAGTTAATTTGTACGATTTCAAAAACTCGCGTCAATAAACCGAGTTGTCGACAGCAGGTGGAGATCGGAGGGTGGCCCTTAACTTGTTTTGAGTAGTATACAAATTATTCAACATCAAAAGTATTGATAGATTAGAAAGAGTAGAACTGAAACGACCAAATCTGTACAACTTAGCAAAAACACAAAAATCTTAACATTTTGATCTAAAATGTTTGAAAAAAAGCACTATCAGTTAACTACGATTGGCTTTCAACGAATCGACATGGTTAGAAAAAAACATTCTTACCCTGAGGGTGAGATTAAACTAGCACTACCTGACCAGCAAGCGGGGACAGCGAGCGTACGGAGCAGATGTCACTGGCTCCAAAGCCATACTCGATCTGTGCAAATCTTCCAGTCGAATTTGTCAACGTTCACCACTGAGTAGTATTCACTGGAAGTTACAAAAAGAATTATCTCTGGCTATGCATATAGCAGATGTGCACAACTCGTCGAGAGAGTTAAATGTACTGAGTGCTTCATTTACATTTATATTAATTAGTTTGATAGCTATTCCAACTCTCTGCTGGTTTCAGATGACCACATCATGTCTGTAAACTGATCTTTATAATTTTCATTCCAAACAATCTTTTCCACAAATTTGTTTATATTCGTGTCTTTGGGTTGCTTTAATCTATCATCGTTAACAGTAATGGTCAGAGCAATAGGCATAATGATCACACTCAATACGTTCACATACATGAAGTGCACAGACGTCAGAAACACTAGCAAACATATTCCTTGACATTAAAAAATAATCATTAACACTATTTCCACTTTCAGATACGTACCTGCAGCGACTTTCCTGGCGATCCTCACACATACCATTCAAAATACATACACATAGACGTGTACACATATTAGTCAACAGGTTGCCACAGTTATATTTTTTTTTTAATCCTCAGAATTTCTGGCTGTGTGTAATGGGCCACTAGAATACTGTTTTCCAAACTATTTTCTCCTAATTCCTTTGAAAACATTTGCGGTTCTGGCATTGAGATCACCACTAATCAATACAAACACGTCATCACAAGAAAGCATACAATCATATATACATTCAAACAATAAATGTATTCACTTTTCGAGACTGAAGTGGCAGTAATATGGTGACTCCATAGGAGGCACATATGTACACACGTATAATAATTTTCAGTTGTACCAAACACAGATTTGTCAATTATAAAGGCAAATACACTCTTTGACTGTATATTCAAGACTTTTACAAATACGCGTAGCTCCGTTGTTATCCGACAAAAAAAACACCACCCAAGTGTCTACCACGAGCTGAGAGGTTTATAGCTCGTTTACAATAAACTTCATGATCAAAAGGTAACAGAAGAATGAAAATGTTCCACAAAAGTTTCAGCCAAAGAAATATATCAAACAAACGAACAAACAAGACAAAATCATCATTGCGTAGTTTTGAAATTAGCCCATTAACATTCCAGCGTAAAAAGGTGAAAGATTTGGAATTAATATTCAAAATGCATGAGAGCGAGCGAGCGAGCGAGCGGAGGAGAGAGAGAGAGAGAGAGAGGAGGAGAGAGAGAGAGAGAGAGAGAGAGAGAGAGAGAGAGAGAGAGAGAGAGAGAGAGAGAGACAGAGAGAGAGAGAGAGAGAGATGATATGATGTATTGCTTTTAAGCGGTACAGCTTCATAAGCAAGACAGTGTGATGAACAATAACACAACAAAACAATTAAACAAGGCATCGCGGAAAGTCCGACATGGAAACCATGGCAAACAATGTTTGTTTTCTTTTTCCCTCTTGGCATCTGTCCCACAATAACCGGTCCGTCATACGAGTCTCGTGAACACAGGCTGTCACCCCAGGTAGAACTGGATCAGGCCGTGTAGCGTCTCCATCTCTCGTGCCGCACGTGCTTGGATCTCGGCGTGTTGTGTACTGACAACACGTTTCCCTTTACGGAGACTGGCAAGTTTAGCACGTTCTTCTGTCAGCATGTTTTTGTCGTCCTGCTTCACATACCAGAACTCACATTTGCTGTCACCAGAGATAGCCGCACAAGTAAATTCCAGGACTAGATCGTCTGATTCGCACATGAGCACATCAGTGTCGGTCGATCGCTGGACTGTCACTTTTTGGAAGGATTTATTTCTGTCCTTGTCCCTCAATCGTCTTTGCACAGACCTATCTGTGAGGGTAGCGACATAGCTTTTAACCACACTGGTATTGAAACTACCAACAGAACTATCTATTATCGGCTCGATGTCCGTCTCAAGTTGTGGAATGATAGAACTGTCACAGTCAATCATGCCTGAAGTTTCGTTGGCCTCGTTCACTTGAAACACATCAGGCGGCGCTTCGTCCTCGTCTTGGTCGCTGTCATTCCGGTTCGGCCGTGTTGACAAAACGTACTCCTGTGTGTCTGATATTTCCGACCGTGTGTTAGGCAAGAACGGCGCATCCAGTGGGCGTACCGTATCGAGGTCATGGTCCTGCTTCGTACTTGCCTGACTCTGTTGCTGTCTGGCCTTTCCCGGTCTCGTCGAATCTGACTGGGTGGCTTTCTTCTATAATACTGCACCCTTGTATTCCGATTCAGGACAGGGTCCACCATGTTTGTTGACACCGGCGGGTCAGCAGGCTTGAGGCGTAGCACAACCACTGTGCTGTCTCCTTCTCCCGCCACTTTCCAACTGCTCACCGTGTTGTCCGTCAGCAGGGCACTCAGGGTCTTCTCCACAGTCGCTGGCAGTCCAGTAACTGGCATGTTGATGAAATCAGCGAATTTACTGCAGCTCTTCCGATGTGCGCCCTTTCGCTACGCTTCACGCCACGTGACCCCCCGAGAGAGAGAGAGAGAGAGAGAGAGAGAGAGAGAGAGAGAGAGAGAGAGAGAGAGAGAGAGAGGAGAGAGAGAGAGAGAGAGAGAGAGAGAGAGAGAGAGACAGACAGACAGACAGACTGATGGACAGAGAATATGGTTGAGCCTTTTCTTTTGTAATATCTGCTGTTTGACTGTTGACGATTTTGTGACTGTGCTTGTTGCAAGAATTGATCAAATCTCCATTGTCTCATTTCGTGAAAATAGCCTAAAACCTGTTAGAAATGCTGTAAACTTTGGCTGTAATGAATAGTATGAGCGAGTTTTGGGGGAAGCCATGGAATGGAAATTGAGTCAGGGGTTGCTGGAA
>JAFLJL010015305.1:0-71378 GCA_018398815.1 Conus ventricosus | reverse complement strand
AATCTGTTTTACACCATCCTCCCTCCTACCTGTAACTGTCCACGGGTTTCCGCGACGCCTCGCTGTGTCAGGTCTGACACGCATGCCTCAGTGTTTCTCGGAGATTCTCGTGTTTACTCCCCCTAGAATCGAAGCTGACGTTTTTGTCGTGGTGTCGTCTCTTGGCACTTTGCGAAAGTCCAGTCGAAGTAATATCTTCTCCTGGTAGCGTTGTCGGGTTCAGCTTCATTGCTGTTTGATTTCTTCATCACAGCAGTCCAGAACTTTCATCCAGCTATCAAGTTCACCTACGCTATATCTGAAAAGTGCATCACTTTCCTTGACATGAATCTCTCCATCACTGATAGTGGACTCTCCACCTCCATCCACTACAAACCTACGGACTCCCACTCTTATCTCGACTACAGATCGTCACATCAACCAGTACCAAAACCAGCATACCCTATTCCCAGTTCTTGAGGCTCCGCAGACTTTGCTCTGAGAACTCTGTCTTTAACGTAAAAGCCCTTGAAATGAAACAGTTCTTCCCTTTGATCGCCACTACCCCGAAGACATCATTGATCGTGCTCTCCAGAAAGTCCAGCTCATCGCCCGTCACAAGCTCTGGAACCCAAATCCCAGGAATCAACCAGAGACAGACCCGTTGTCAGCCTGCTCTACCACCCTTCTGTCTACCAGGTCTGCAAAATTCTCCGAACCAACTGGAACATCCTTCAGTCTTGTGCCCACTCAGCTAGAATTTTTTCCCAGCCCCCCCTAGTTGCCTACAAACGGGACGAGAATATCCGTGACTTGCTTGTGCGTTCCAGTCTCCAGCCTCACAGACGTCAATCTTCTGTAGGCACAAGCCCATGCAATCTGCCCAACTGCAAGACCTGTCCCTTCATCTGCACTGCCATTGAAGTGAAAGGACCCAGTTCACGCATGACTGTCTCCAAATTCTTCAACTGCCAAACCACTAACTTGGTCTACATCATCCACTGCACCGTTTGTTCCAAACTTTACATCGGCGAGACCGGACGCACTTTGACTGTCAGATTCAAGGAACACCTCGCTGACATCAAATACAACAGGGACAACCAGTAGCCAAGCACTTCAACCTCCCCAGCCATTCCGGCACAATGCAAGAGTGAAGGGCTTGTGGCTCATAAAAAACCAGTGACTCTAGAGACAGGAAGGATATGGAGTCTCACCTGATTCAAAAACTGGGCACCAGAAATCCAGCTGGCATGAATGAAAAAGCTTAGTAATTCTGTGTACCTTTTTTTTTTTTTTTTTTTTTTTTTCTTTCCCCCCGAGACAATTCAGGTGGACAATGACTTATGATTCCCTTTCCCTTTAGTACTTACCTGTGCATAGTTGGTCTTTACTATCGTCGAGTGAGGACCACCTCAAATCCAGTCCCAACTACCCCAAAGCCAGCCAGACAGCTACTACTACCCGACCATTGCGGACGCCCGTCCTCTACTTCAATCCAAGGGAGCGACGTGTGGCGTCCGAGACAACACCGACCAAGACCAACACCGGAGAAGACAACCCCCATACCTGCGGAACCAGACGTGGCCTCCGCCTTCCCTGGTTGCGCCGTCAGCTGTTTGACCCTCTGAGGAAAGCTGCAAGCTCGGCTTGGACAGAGCGCGTCACAGTGGCCTTCACCTTCCCGGGTTACGCCGTCAGCTGTTTGACCCTCTGAGGAAAGCTGCAAGCTCGGCTTGGACAGAGCGCGTCACAGTGGCCTTCGCCTTCCCGGGTTACGCCGTCAGCTGTTTGACCCTCTGAGGAAAGCTGCAAGCTCGGCTCGGACAGAGCGCGTCACAGTGGCCTTCGCCTTCCCGGGTTACGCCGTCAGCTGTTTGACCCCCTGAGGAAAGCTGCAAGCTCGGCTTGGACAGAGCGCGTCACAGTGGCCTTCGCCTTCCCGGGTTACGCCGTCAGCTGTTTGACCCCTGAGGAAAGCTGCAAGCTCGGCTTGGACAGAGCGCGTCACAGTGGCCTTCGCCTTCCCGGGTTACGCCGTCAGCTGTTTGACCCCCTTTAGGAAAGCTGCAAGCTCGGCTTGGACAGAGCGCGTCACAGTTACCCATTTATTCCCCATTGTCACCCCCCCCCCCAATGTGTGCACTTATTGGCATGTATATGTGTGCGTGCGTGTTTGTTCGTGCGCACGTGCACACTTGTGTGTGTGTTGTGTGTGTGTGTGTGTGTGTGTGTGTGTGTGTGTGTGGTTGCCCGCGGCCAAGTGCTGTTTTTTTTTTTTTTTTTTTTTTTTTTTTTCGTTGTGTGTGGGGGGGTGAGCCTTGCAGCTCTTAGCTGCGTTGGCTAGTGGGTTTTTTCTCGGGGTTCTCCCGTTTTCCCTCTCACCCTTGGTGCTTGGGTAGGGCAACCTACCCTTGGGTCAGACTTGGGTCGGATGCTTTAGGCGGCTGACCCCCTCTCCCCCCCCCCCCCCCCCCCCCCCCCCCCCCCCCCCCCCCCCCCCCCCTTGTCATTTAAAATGCTTTTTCCGAGTATATTGTATCTTACTTATTGTGCTTTCTCTTGTTCATTTCATTCATATGCAAAAACACCCACTACATACCATCACACCCTCCCCCTCCACTCACTCTCCTTCTCTCCCCCCCCCCCCCCCCCCCCCCCCCCCTTTTCATTTAAAATGCTTCTTCGAGTATATTGTATCTTACTTATTGTGCTTTCTCTTGTTCATTTCATTCATATGCAACACACCCACTACATACCATCACACCCTCCCCCTCCACTCACTCTCCTTCCCCTCCTCTTCTCTCTCTCATTCTCCACCCTTCCTCTTACTTCCATTCTCTCTCTGTCTCTCCCTCTCTTTCCCCCCTCCCCCTCTCTCTCTCTCTCTCTCTCTCTCTCTCTCTCTCTCTCTCTCTCTCCCTCTCTCCTTTTTCTCCTCCTCACTTTACTCTACCCTCTTTCCTCGTGCCCTATTCCTCGAACTCTACTCACCCTCTCTTCCACTGTCCCTCTGTCTACTTCATTCACCACTTCGGCTTCACAAGGGGAGTATTGTGCATGTTTATGTCTGTACCTTTTTTTTGTTTGTCGCTGAGGAAGGCATTTTGCCGAAAATTTCTTGTCCTGTTTTGTGTCGTGCATTAATCGTCGTTACTTCACACTTTGTTTTGTGTGCTCTTCTGCTTTTTTGTCGTGTTTCAGTAACGCCGCAGTTTGTTTCATTTGCCATTGGAATCTTTACCTCACCCCGGAGTGCTATCCTTAAATTGGATTGGGCATAGGGGTTTTTGTGGTTGGCGACTTGGGAGCTCTCTTCTGCTGACAGGGCTGGGGCTGTGGTCTCCGACCATTCTTTTCCTCGTCGGGAGAGTGGGGAGCCTGGTGTTGGAGACGTGGTTTTTCAGTGAGCAGAGCGTAACACACGGCTAGCTTTTCACAAGCCTGTTGGTAAGTGACGTTTTGTTCCTTGAGTTTAGGCTTCTTTGCGTACTTTTCCCACGGTTAATGTAAAGTAAATTTCATTTATTCAAATTCAAAGGTGGAGGTCGTAATTCTTTCTATCGTTAGTTTCTCATCAAATTTTTGGGTGTTTCTGGGGTTTGTCTGCTTCTTGTGCAGGGTTGTTTTAGTTGTCCTGCTAAAAATCTCGTTAGTGCGAGATTTTGCAGTCGAGTATGGCTCACTCATAGAGCAAAAGAATAAGTTTTCATTAAAATTTAGTGTCCGTCGTACTTCATAATTTTACATCCCATTTGCTTTTTGGTGGAGGCTAAGAGCTGTTTTATTTTGTTGGAGAGTAAATTTGAATCATGAGGTGAACCGCGGTGTGTTTGGTTGAGGGCAAGTTTACGGGGGTGGGGTGGGGACACTCACCCACCCTCTTTCCAGTCATTGTTTTCTCCTCCCCATGTTTTTCGTTCCTCGTTTAATGCGTAAATATTTGTGTGCATGTTTGGGGTGAGTGTTCATTTTAGCATAATCCATTTATATATACAAGAGCATATGCCTTACGGGTGATGGTTCGGAAATTTATTTTGTTTTTTTTTTTAATTTAAAGGGAAGTCTTCCATTGGTTGCTCAATCACCTGTTGATTAATGCATTAATTCTTTTAAAATGTTCCTACCTATGTCAGGTTTGGATGAATAGTGGATAATATTGGGAAAGGTTAACTTGTGGCAAATTTATCAGATTAGGGCTGTATACTGTGTGAAAGACTTGACCATATAGCCTCTTTTCCCTTACATAGTTTTTATTTGCTATGGACGCCTACTCTTATTGGACGGACCTATTTTCTGCTTTCATTCTTCTATCTGCCTTCTTTCTCCCTCTTATCTCCCTCGTACACTCTTCTTTTCTTGGGCCCGCCAATGACCACACCCTCTGACACTGACCAAACTGGAATCATATTCCCAGCATGGTACTGACCCAGCCTTGGGGCTTTTTTGGGTTTGCTTGTTTGGTTTTCTCCGGTGGTTCGCGGCGGGCTGTTTCCTCGGAACTCCGGGCCTTCCTCCTCCTGGGCTGCGGTGTGGGGAGAGTGCTGAGGCGAGGCAGGGGGGTGCTGTGTGCTCCCACGGGAGGGCTGGAAAGTCCTGACTTCCATCAAGACATCTTTGGACTTGGATTTGGGTTTGGGACACAGATGAGTGTACTGGTCGGAAGTTTTGGGTTTGTGGTAGTGGTCCAGGCCGTCTGTCTCCTCTGCTTTTCTTTCTTTCTTTTTTTTTCTTTTTTTTTCTTTCCTTTCTGAAAATTCGGCCCTGTGATGTGAAACATATTTAGATTGTCTCTATTTCTTCTTTTCTTTCTACGGGAAAAATAGAGGTGTAATTTGGGCATCCGGGACGGGGGACTTTACTTTGTTTTCTTTTATTATTTTTATTTGGCCCCTATTTAGTAGATAATCTCTCTGTATCTCGCTCTTCTTTTCCCTCCTTTCTCCTGCCTTTCTCTCTGTCCTCTCTCTTCTGCCAGTGTTCCCCCCCCCTTAGTGTGTGTGCGCAGCGTGAGTGTGTTGTAATGTGCAATTAAATTTTGTCTTTTGAGTGTATGCCCTGGGTCTTTGTGTTTTGTGGTGAGTGTGGTATGGGTGCCTGACCCCACTCTCCTGTGGTTCGGACCGTCGGGCCCCCCATTTACCTGACATTTTGGTGGGAGATCCCGGGGAGGTGGTTTGTTGGGTCGTCCGCCACCTTACTCGGGCGCAGGATCCTTTGTCTCGTTTTGTGATTGTGTTTAAGTGGGAGGTTGGTGGGTAGGGCATTAGAGGGTAGAAGCCCTTTTGGGGGAGGGATTTAGTGGGGGAGGGGAGTGGGGTCGAGTGTCCCTCGCCCCTCTTACGGGCCTTATTGCATACCGCTGCTCTCCTCACCGTGTTATGTCAATTAAAAAAAAAATAACCATTTGATTTTCTGCAGGAAATACTTGTTTTTTTGTGTGTTGTTTGCAGGATTTTTGTGATTGTTTTTTCCCCTTGGGTGTTTAAAATCCGTTACACCCTATTCCTCGTTTAGGTGGAAGGATTTACTGACCTTTAGTTTTTTTGTGTGGGTTCCTTGTTTTAAGTGGGACGCGTGAATACTTATTGTTTTTTTTTGGGGAGTTGCTATTCGTGTCGACTTTTGGGAACACCTTTTGATCGTTTGAACTTTTTTCCCAGTTCGTGGAAAACGGTGTGTGTGTTGGCCAGCTTTTGGGTTTGGGTTTGTTGAGTCAGTCACCTAAGCAAGATAGGCCGTGACTGATCGACGTGAATTGGATATGGACAGGATTTCATCTGTTCTTTAATCTTAAGAGTCGTCGTTCTCCAATCAGGGTTTCAGTTGTCTGTTTCAGTCAGACACTTCTTTTTAGAGTGTAGGCGAGAAGCCTGTTGTCAGGTTATTTTGGGGGCCTTAAGAAAGATATGCTTTGTTAGATAAGTTGACTTAGATGATTGGCTACCTTGTTTTGGGGAAAAGAATTTCCATATGTTTGGCTCGTTATTGAACTTCAGTATATTTGGCCTTTGGGGAAACATACTTCGGTGTTTTTGGGCACTTGGGGGATATCTCTAACTTGTATTGTTGGAAATTTCCACCCGTGACTAGTCTTCTGAGACTTAGTGGGAATTCTTGGAGTCGTAAGAGAACTATTGTTGGGTAGATATCCCCCCATTGCGCCGTCCATTAGTGGTTGCGTTTCTCGGTCACAGTACGTGTGATCTTTCACGGCCTTGTGTGGTTTGCCTGTGTGGGAGCACTGCATTTATATTTCCCTCTTGGTTTTCTGAGTTTGGTGGTCACTTAGTAGTGGGCAGTTTCCAAGTGGGTGTTGTATTGCTTACATACAGTGGAACTTGTATTTCTTCCCACGGCTCGACTGTTCACCTTTTTGGGCACCTTTTTTCCCATTGGCATTTGATTCCACGTGAGTGACCACAACCATGGATCCTTTGATACCGGCCTTTTTACTCGCTCTATGTATAAGAAGGTTAATATCGTTCCAGGCTTTGATAGTCCTGTTAGTGCAGGCGACTATGAGTACTTCCATCAAATGGTTTTTTTTCATCTGGTGCTGCCACTCCCCGTCACTGTCCTTTCGGAATCTGGATTGGCAAGACTCCCCAGGCATTTCACTCTCCTATAAGAGCTCCAGACTTTCGCTTCCAGGCCCCAAGTCGACGTATGACCGAAGAGGACCAAGAGGTCCCTTCCACCCACCCTGGGAAGTCCTTCCTCCCGTTACCCATTTCCCCGCGTCCTCCCCTTGGACCCTTCCTCGCCCGGAAAATGGAAAAGGAAAATAGGAAGAAGCGAAGGAAAAGAGGAGAGAGGGAGGAGAGAGAAGCAAAGAAGAGAGACGGTGGGAAAAAAGGAAATGGAGGAGAGGAGGTTTGGGGAGAGAGGAAAAGCAGTTGGCGAGAGAGGAGAAGGAACGGCGATGGAGAGGGAGATGGAGGAGAAGAGATTAGAGAGAGAAGAAAGAAAAGGGAAAAAGAAGCTCGAGAAAGGAAGGATCTGGAGTTTGGGGCCCATCTGGAAGAAGAACGTCAAAGGCTGAAGGGGAAAAACTCCTTAGTCAGCTACGCCCTGTTGACGGATCAGTTTTCAACCCATTGGGACAAGAGACATCCTAGCCCGGGGGAGAGGAGTTCCCTTTGGCACCACCAAAACTCCGGATCCCCTACCTTCAGCTCGGCCGACAACATCGATACGTACATCGAGCACTTTGAAGTGATGGCCGCTGCATATAATCTATCAGACGAAAAGAGGCACTGTTCCTGATTGCAAGCCTGACTGGGAAGGCAAAAGAAGCTTTTGTGGACATTCCGCCAGGTAAATTCTTCCAGGACCTGAAAGTGCTCTTCGTCTCGCCTACTCTGACTCCCGAATTACCGGAAGAAATTCCGCACCATGAGGAAGGATTCCCATGAGACTTTTAGACAGTTTGGCGAACGCTTGAGACGCACCCTTTGAGTATTGGATCGAGGCTTCGGAAAGGACACGAAGGATGTCTTTTACTCGAGCAGCTCTCCAATTTCCGTATCACCGGATCTACAATTCAAAATGGGAGAGTCGCAAACGAAGACCTTCGCCCAGGCCATCAGGATCGCCGAAGCCTTCGCGGATGCCAAGCGTCACTTTCGTCAGTCCCTGGGCTGGACCAAGGGGAGAAGGAACGCAAACAGGGGGATTTTAAAAAAAGCCTCCTCCGCTGAGGCAGGGAAACCCTCTTCCCGAGGAGTGTCTGGTCCGGAACCTCGGGCTTGCTTCCTCTGTGGGAAGCGCGGACATGTCGTCCGTGACTGTCCGCAGAGGAAACAAGGGGGCAAGTCCGGTGGTCTTCGAGTCACTGTCTCCTACAGGGAGGATGAGGTGACTACCCAGAGTGCCCAACTTTCCCTTCCGTCGTGGCCAGAAGACAGTGAGGCAATCCGCGATACAGGTGCGACCGCCATCTTCGTGGACGAGGAACTAGTGCCCGAGGACGCCATCCGAGGACCATCGTGCCACGTAGCCGGGGTGGAAGAGAACTTCCAAGCATCGCGAGATCAGGTCCTTGTTGATATCTCCACCCCCTACTTTGAAGGCAAAATTTGGGCCGTAGCCTCAAGAAACCAGCATATTCTCTCTCCTCATTGGGAATTCGTTTCGTTTTGAGAGTGGAGAACCCCGACGGATCTTGCCTGAGCTCCCTCCAGACGTGATTGCGGCTGTAACCACACGTTCTCAGGCCAGGGAGAAAGAGGCTTTAAGGCCGTTACTAAAACCCCTTTCTAAGAGGCAGACGGTCACCCTTGAGCAGGATACCATCAAGTCGCTCCAGGCAAAGGATCCCACCCTGAACAAGGTTCGACTGCTTGTGGAGAAGGGGCCTAAGGCGACTGGAGAGAACACCGTGGAGTTCGTCCGACGGAAGGGGCTAGTACATCGCCGGTTCGTCACTCCTACTCTGACAGCCACGCAGTTAGTGGTGGCAAGGTACTGCGTCCCTTCCAGTTCTCAAGCGCGTGAGGGACTGGGATTATGTGATACGCGTGCGCGGGAAGGACAAGTTGGTGTACGCCAACCTATTCAAAAGGTATGAGCGCCGTGAGCAATGCCAGGCTGGTTTCACCCCTATGGTGATTGAGGAGACTGCAGAGGTGCCACCATTGGAGTTTGACATTCCGTGTTTGGCACTTCAACAAGAATAGTCCGGTTGCCAAATCCAATTTCTTGTCTGAACTGGAAATTTTATGCAAAGATTTTTTTTTTTGGTTGAGTTTGGTAGCCTAGGGTCTACTCTTTCAGAATCTGCCGGGTGCACCCCGTGCACCCTTGAGCGTTATGAGAAATTCAAGATGGCGTCCAAGATGGCTGCCGTTTTCGATAACTCCCTATAACTCAGTTAGTATTTGACCTAGGATGATAATTTTGATGTCTAACCATATGTATTGAGGGGCAAGGAATCCATTGAAACTATTTATTTGACTGGTTTGGGATTGCATCATATGGAAATGCAATATGGCCGCCAATATGGCTGCTATTTACAAATTTCAAACAAAAACAAACAAATTGACTTGTATTTGACCTAGGATGATAATGGTGGTGTCTAACCATATGAAGTGGACATAAGGAAGAGAAGAAGGCACGGATAGAGAATGACAACAAGGACCGAGAAGCCATAAGGACGAAGCTTCAAAAATGTATCGATCCACTTGATCCGAGAAACATCCACAGGATCTAGTGAACATTGCAACTGGTCAACATGGAACCACGGCAGTAAATGTGCAGGAGGCTGTGCAGAAAGGATTCACACAGATGTGCCAATTTGGAGAGAAATTACCTGATGGCTTACATGAAACAATTCACAAGACCGTGACTACCATGGTGGCTACAAAGAAACATGTGAATGTGGGAGGTAGTAAAGTGTACGACATGGAATGTCATCTACTCCAGGATCATAGGCCAACAGTCTAGTGGGCGTGATGTTGACATAAAAGATGTCCTATCCTACGAATTGGCCCAGTACCAACGTCTATGTTTGACCCCACAGGAGAAATGAGAGCTGCAACATCAAAGTCTTCCTTAAAGCGACAGCTTCAGGTTGAGGTATCTGCTCCGACAACAGCAAGTAACACTTCAGTAGTTGTGATTGATGGTTCAGCTCTACTCTGGGTGATTCCTTGGCCGGCAGAGGGCACCACTACAGACTACACAAACAACTTGAAACACGCCATTGCCAAGAGACTAAAAGTTGGGGACGTTCACCTAGTGTTCGATCGGTACTACGATTACAGTACTAAGAGTGTCACCAGAAGTGCTAGGGCCACTGGAGTTAGCCGAGTCCACGAGCTGCAGTTGAACACCAAGTTACCACCTCAAAAGACTGTGTTGACGGGTGACCGAAAAAAAGAAGTAGTTGATAAACCTGATTGTCAAACTTCTGATTGAAGATGAGTCATTCCATGAATGCACCCAAATCCACAAGTTGATAGTGATTGGTGAGGACGCTGCCCCATTTCAGATCAGCCATGGTGGTGTAGTGATCAGGAGGGCGGACCTTTCAACTAGTCATGAGGAAGCGGACAATATCATTGTCCAACAGGTGATGTGGTCTGCTCGAAATAATGAAGAGAGTGATATAACTGTGATATCCGATGACACTGACGTTTTCATTCTCTTGCTTCATTATTATCACACTGGAAGCATCAAAAATCGTATCACCATGGGAATCACCAATTAAGGAACGAACAGTCATTGACATGGAAAAACCGTAGAGAAGCATGCGTCTTTTGTGAATGAACTCCTGCCAGCCATGCTCTTACTGGGTGTGATACGGTAGCATTGCTGCTATGGGGTTGGCAAAGGTACTGCATTGAAGGTTCTGAAAGATGGTCACTCACTGTCAGTTTTAGGGGTCATTGGTTCTCCCATAAAATCAGTGTTGAGCAGGCAACTACATTCATGTCAGCCTGTTACGGTCAATATGCTATGAGTAAATCAATGTCCGAGACACGCTGGAGGGTATGGGCATCCAAAACGGGTCGGGCCTCCGCGGTACCACCAAAACTTTGTTCCCTTCCTCCTACAAGTGAGGCATTTAAAGAGAATGTAAGAAGGGGCCATCACCAAGCCATTGTGTGGCGTTCACTGGAAGACAGCAATCCGCCCGAACTTGATGCAGAAATGTACGGATGGGTGAAAGACTCGAAACTGAAAACGCTACAACGGGTCCTCCTTCCCGCAAATGTTGAACTCGCCCCAGAAACTGTCATGCGTATGATCAGATGTGGATGCAAGAGTGACAACCCCTGCAGAACGCTTTCTTGCAGCTGCACCAGGGATGGTTTGAAATGTACAATATTCTGTGCGTGTTATGCTGCAGGTTGCAGCCAGGATCTTACCTAGCATTTTAAATTTAATTGGTACAACGTCACAGATTTATGGACGAGGTGACTTAATGACGAGATGATAACCACAACTGGGCTGTCCTGTGAGAGAGGCTTGTGCATTACTAATGGTAACATTTGTGATAACTAATGGTAACATTTGTGAGTGATGTTATATGTTAGATGGTATTTCACATGCAACGTCACAGAAATAATGATTTTCTGTAAGTATTCGGCAAATTATATCAGCAGCCATTTTGAATTTTCCTGTGATGTAATTCATATGCAACTGTTTTAATCCCTTAAATGGATTCTTTGTCCACGAAACATATGGATAGACACCATAATTATCATTCTAGACCAAATACAAGTGAATAATTATGTTTGTTTTTGTTTGAAATTTGTAAATGGTAGCCATATTTGGGGGCCATATTGCATTTCTATATGATGCAATCCCCAACCAGTCAAATAAATAGTTTGTTTGTGGTGCCATTATCAAAATTCACATATTGCAACAACTTATAAACAAGTATTATCATTAAAAATATTCCACTCTTTGCACTCTGCTCAGTCATTCCTTGTCAATTCATTTATCCATCTTGTGTCACTCTGTACATATATAATAAATATTAACACATGCACGCACACATCCTACCACCCTCTCCCCACCCCCACCCCCCAGATACACACACGCACACCACACCAATACAGAATCACACACACACACACACACCGCCAAACAGTGTCATACACACAAACACACACACACACACACACACCACACACACACACACACACACACACACACACACACACACACACACACACACACACACCACACCACAACACACACACACACACACACACACAAACATACACACACACACACACACACACACACACACACACACACACCCCACACACACACACCACACACACACACACACACACACACACACAGAGGTGCACACATCACACCACCAAACCACCATCACATATGCAATTTTTATAACACTTAAATAAACACTCCAACTGTAAAACAGAACGCTCCAAGATAAGCTCAAAGTTAAGTATAAAAATGAAAGAAAACAAAACAATAGCACCATTCAAAAGATCAATAATATTGCAAAATGTATAATTACGTAAACTGTAAAAGTAACCTGCAGAGTTAAATACAAATCAGGAATAAAAGATTTACTGCTAGGTAAGATGTTTGAAGTTGGGTGAGAGAGAAAGAGAGAGAGAGACCGAAGGGAGATAATTCATAGGGGTGTGAAAATTGAAAAAACAGACTTGTATGAACATTTAACTATAAAAAACATATCATTCTCTATTAAACCAAGTATGGAATAAAAGAGCACAAAATTTCAATGCCAAGAAATTATATCACAAAAAGTATGATTGTATAAACAGTAAAATAATACAATCAAATAAAGATATTTGTAGTAAAAATGGCTTGGATGGGGGGGGGGGGGGGGGGGGGGTTCCTTCACACACACACACACACACACACACACACAACACACACACCCCACACACACACACACACACACACACACACACACACACACACACACACACACACACACACACATATATATATATACATATACATACATACACACACACACACACACACACACACATATATATTATATATATATATATATATATATTTTTATATATATATATATATATATATATATATTTATATATATACACTATACACTATATATATATATATATATATATATATATATATATATATATATATATATAAAACAATGATTAAAAGCAAATCTTAAAACCGGGACTACAAATTTGTTTCGAGGTCTTTCCTCTCTTCAGATCCCGTGCCAAAAAGTATATATATATACACATATACACACAATATATATATATATATATAATATATATATATATATATATATATATATATATATATATTTTATAAAACAATGATTAAAAGCAAATCTTAAAACCGGGACTACAAATTTGTTTCGAGGTCTTTCCTCTCTTCAGGTCCCGGTTTTAAGATTTGCTTTTAATCATTGTTTTAGCTGCTCCCGCATGGTTGAGCACTTTTTCAAAAAAAGCCGGAAAATATACTACCAGCTATATATATATATATATATATATATATATATATATATATATATATATATATATATATATATATATATATATATATATATATATATATATTATATATATATATATATATAATAATGAATATTTCTATAGCGCAAATCCTAAATTAGCTCTAAGCGCTTTACAATACAAGGACTAACGAAAACACGCACGCACGCACGCGCACACTCGCGCACGCACACACACACACACACGCACCCCAACACACACACACACAACACACACACACACACACACACACACAACACACACACACACACACACACACACACACACACACACCACACAACACAACAAACCGCATACTCAGGCACGGGGAAGCAGATACGCACAGACACACGGGAAAGCAGACACGCACAACCACTCACGCACACCTCGCACACACACACTCACACAAACTGACATCTGTGTATGACCGGGACTTTTGAATTATCAGCCGAAATAGACTGTAAAAGATGAGTTTTTAGTTTCGTTTTAAAGACTGGAAAAGAGTCACAGTGCCTGATGTCGTGTGGAAGAGAATTCCAAGTTTTAGGAGCCAGGAAGGAGAAGGAACGATCCCCCCTTCTTTTGCATTTGAATTGGGAGGAACCAGGTGCAACGAGTCAGAAGACGAGCGAAGGGTTCTAGTGGGCAGTATAACTTTAGAAAGGGCAGACAGATAGGCTGGAGTTCCAGATTAACAGCATTGAAACAGAGGCATGCGATTTTATATGTCACCATGGCTTTGACCGGCAACCAGTGAAGTCTGCATAATAATAGTTGAGGGTGTTCTTTGAAGGGAGCTTTGAGGATTAGTCTAGCAGCACAGTTTTGAACGTGCTGAAGTTTTTTGGTGAGGTAGTCGGGGAAGGCCTGCTAGTAGAGAATTACAGTAATCGAGACGCGAAAAGCACGAGAGAAGTGGTGAGAGTTTTGGTTGCTCAGTGGTAAGGAGATGTCGGATAGCACCTATACGTCCAATTTCCAGAAAGCATATTTTACAGACATGGTTCACCTGTGCCTTCATATCAAGATCGCTGTCGACAAAGACACCAAGGTTTTTAACCTTTTCTGAGAAGGGAATAACAGTACTGCAGATCAGAAGTGAAGAATTTACAGAAAGAGCGGGTGTTTTTGCTGCTGGTAAACTGAACAGCAAGGCTTCAGTTTTGTCGTGGTTTAGCTGAAGTTTGTTTTCAGCCATCCAGTCCCGAACGACGGACACACATTCAGACAATTCGCCCTTCATTTGGTCAAGCTCAGAGGCATTCCCCGAGCGTCTTAGCTGGGTGTCGTCGGCAAACATCTGGTGAGGACAGGAGTGAGTTTCAAGGATCTGAGAAAGAGGATGCGTGTACATTACAAAGAGTACAGGCCCAAGGGACGGAGCCCTGTGGAACCCCAGATTTCAGTTGGCTAAACGAGATCTGACGTTGTTGACAACGACTGATGGTGTCTGTCTGACAGGTATGACTTGAAGCATTGAAGGGCTGTTCCTGTAACCCCGAAATAGTGCTGCAGACGTTGCACAAGAATGGAGTGATCAATTGTGTCGAAAGCAGCGGATAGATCGAGTAGAGCAAGGATAGAGACCTTTTGTTCATCGGCAGCAACAAGGAGATCATTTACAACGCGAAGAAGAGCAGTTTCGGTACTGTGACCAGCACGATAGGCAGACTGAAAGGGATTTTGAAGACAGTTAATCTCGAGATGGGATAGGAGCTGTGAGAGAACATGTATATATACATATATATACATACACATACATACACATAAACACACACAATATATACATATACACATACATACATTATATATATATATATATATATATACACATACATACACATACATACATACATTTACACACACACACACATATATATACATATACATATAATTTTATATATATATATAGATGTATATATACACATACATTATACATATACACATATTTACATTTACATATATTTTTATATATATATTTATTATTATTTATTTAATATATTTATTATATATATATATATATATATTATTATATATATATATATATAATATATATATTATCTGTCAATGATTTTAAAAAAGGGAAAGGGTTTAAAAAACTAAAGGTTAAAACCCCGACAAATTTGTTTCTAGCGGCTTTTGCGCTGTTTTCAGGATATTTTTTTTTGGCCCCCCGCCGGGTTATATAGCGTGTGGGTCCGTTTGGGGTTGTTTGCACGGGCGGGTTGGCTGACGTGTTTTGGGGGGGCTTTAAAGGTTTTTGTTTTGGATGTGTTAAATATGCAAAACCCCATTGCAACTTTAAAACCCAAAAAAGAAATATTTAAACAAATGCGGGGCATAAATGGAAATGTTTTTTAGTAAACACATCCAAAAAAAAAACCTGAACCCCCCCAAAAAACACGTGCAGCCAACCCGCACGGGGAAAAACAACCCCCAAAACTTTGAGCCCACCGCTTATAACTTCGGGGGGGTGGGCAAAAAAAAAAACTACCCTGATGACACCCGGCAACCCCGTTTAGAAAAAAATTTGTCGATTTTTTAACCTTTTTTTTTTAAAACCTTTCCTTTTTTAAACACCCTTTGACAAATGTTTGCCCCCCAAGGGGGTCGAGCACTTTTAAAATTTTTTTGGTTTTTTTGGGGGTTATATTAATTTTGATTGCTCCCTCACGTTGGCATGTGGCCCGAAAGTTTTTTAAAATGGAGGAAATCAATTTTGGGCAGTAAAACAAAAAACATCCCTTTCCCCTTAAACCCACAATTTGTTTAAAAAAAATTAATGGGAAAAACCCGAAAGTTGTACGTTTTTATGAGGGGAAAGGGCATTTTTTTTTCCCCTGAACCCAAATGCAAAAAAGAGGAAAAAAAACCATTTAAACGATTTAAAAATTCGGGGTGATACCTTTCCATTAGCGTTTATAAAACCCCTTTGAAGATCAAATGAAAAGTGAAAAACCAAAATATTGAATTAAAAAATTTTTAAACCAACGTTTCCTAACAACATTAAAAAACCAAAAAAAACAAGTACAAAAATACAAAAAAAATATTTGTGAAGGCGGGAAAAAAAACAGAAAATTACTAAAAAATTTGGAAACCAAAGAATATTTTTCAATCCCTTGACAAAAAACATCCAAAAAAAACACAAAAAAGCTGCCCAATTTTTTTATAATGACAGTATCGAACTAAAGATAAGGAACTTGCAAAAGCGTTAGACCAAAGGGAAAAGGATAGAAGCGCCCAAACAAAAAGAAGCTTTCAAAACCCTTTTTAACAAAACCCCCAAAAAACTTTTCATAAAAATTTCCAACATGGATTTAATCCCCCCAACAAAATCGGGAATTAGGCAAAATAAGCAAAAAAATTTTCGGGGGAAAAAAAAACCCAAAGGAAAAAAAATAAAACCTTTTTTTTACACCTCGGGAAAAGAAACCTTACGAAGTTATCCAAGGGGTTTCAAAAAAAATTTTCAATAAAAAAAGTAATACATTATTTATCACTTTTGGCATATTTAGACTTTTCCCCCTTCCTAGATGGGGAAATTTCCCTCTCCAAACCCCTAAAAGTTTCCCGTAAACCCAAAAGGGACATAAACGGGGCAGAAAGGGGAAAATCTTTCCCCAAACCCAAAGAAAAAAAAATTTACTACACAGCAGAAAAGAAACCTGGATCGGGAAAAAACCAACAAAAATTTAAACCCTTTCGCGAAACCCAGGGGTTTCCCTATGTTGGTCCCTGAAAACAGGGGAACTGGTGGACTTTTCATGCTGCCAACATCAAAAAAAACTGGGAAAAAACAAGTAGGACTGTACAGGGACGAGGGCCCTTTTGCTGCACTAAAAAAACCCCCCCTTTAAAAACCACCCGAAAACGGGAAAAAAGGGAATTTATGTAAAATCTTCCAAAACCACAATTTTAAAGATCACCATTGGGGGCAAACAAAAAGGTAGTGAACTTTTTTGGGACATAACACGGGAAATTCCCCAAACCATTTATTTTAAACCTTACTAAAAAACCCCAACGATACCCCTCTTTTTTTCACCCCCAAAAGAAAACCATCCACCATCTGTATTAAAGACCATACCCCAGGGCCCAAAAACAGGACTATAAAAACCCTGTCAGGCAATGAGAGAGTTTTTCAAAAAAAAATTGGCAGCGTGGAATACAGGGGGCACTACAAACAAGGGGATCCCAATTTAAAAACTACAATACAAACCGGAAAAAACAAAAAAAAAAAAAAGAAAAATAGGAAAAAAAAAAATTTAATAGGGTTAAAACCCCCCCCTTTCGAGGGGAAATTTAAAAAACCCCAAACTTAAAAAAAGAATTTTCAAAACCCTAGAAAATTCTTTTCCCAAAAGGGCCCAAAAAACTGCCCAAAAATTTATTTAAAAAAAAACACTGTCAAACTATGTACTCATGTATGCCCAACCTCAAAAAAATTTTTTTGGGAACGCATCCAACAAAATGAAAATAAAACACAGCAAAAAAGGGTTTGAAAAAAGGGAAAAAATCTTTTTTTCCCCACGGAAAAAGGGAAACAGGCCCACTAAAAAATAAATGCCCTCCACAACAAACATTGTATAAGGGGGTTCTGAAATATCAGAAAAAAAAAAAAGGAAACTTTTACTTTGGATCACTAAAAACCCTTCAAAACCGGTATGCAAACCACAAACAGTCATTCAATAAAGAAAAATATAAAAAACCAAACAGAACTGAGCAAATATATTGGAAACTTAAAGACGCAAAAACAAGCTACAATATATCCTGGAAAATCATAAAAAGAGCATCACCATACAGCAATGTTTCAGAGAACAGGAAACCTTCATTCTGACTCACTTGCTTCACCACCGAGTTTTTGGGCGAAAGTGGCCTAAAAGCCGCCTATTCCTGTTCTCTGACAAGTAACCAAAAAATAACGACCCTACAAACAAACATACTGTGCAGGGTTATCCGTTTTCAATACTAATTTACTAAACTTTTCAGATTTCAGTTTTTGCTTAATCCTGTGTTTTTCTGATCGTTTTCAATAACATCATTTTCGCGCAAACATTCTTCAAATGAGTCTTTGTCTTTCATGTGAAAAAAAACTACAGTCTTTAACTGTTCTCTAAAGTCTTTTAAAACCGAGTTATATTTCTGGCATAAAATCCACACACTTATCCAGCATGCCTTCCACTGAAAGCTAGTTTTGACAAAGTGTTTCTCTTTTTAACTATGTCTCTTTCTGCCGAGCAGTCATCTATATAAATAGTGTCTGCGTTCCCCCAAACAGTCTATAAAACTGTTCTAAACACTCACTCAGTTTATTGCTGGGATCAACTAAATATTATGTCATCATCTGTCCATATAAACCTTCTATCATGATATGCTTTGTTCCATTTAAGTGTTGGACAGAAAACCACAATATGATTAAAATTATAACGATAAACTGTTTGTAACAGGTCGAGGATAAATATTGTTTTTCCACAACCAGTCTGCCCACAAATCAATGAGCAATGAGGAGTTTTTGTCATAAAGTTTAACTGCTCCATAGTTTTATAACAGAACTTAATCTAATCCAGTTATTGTTTTTATCATGCCCCTCTTTTTAAAATTTGTTCAGTATAATAAATCCTATAAGGTCTAAATGTGTAATATTAATTCAATTCAGTTCTGTAAGATTTGTTTCTATTTAGACTAATATTGATTTTGTTGCTTGTTGTTATGACCTTAATATCCTCCCCATTGTTAAGAACGCGATGGTAACTTTAAGTTTTTCAACGTCTAAGTTTTCCCAGCTAATTAGAATTTCCCTTTTAAAAGGACGTCACTGACGCCCACAGCCCATTCCTCCCCTTTATCTTTTAAGACAGAAATTTCAAATATCATTGTGAACGCTTCATCTAATTTCATTTGTGGAAAGAACTGTAATTTTGTGAAGCGTCTTTAAACTGTTTCTTTTCTGTGGAGGAGTACTGTTTTTTTCATACGGTGTTATTTCAATTTCTTTCCGACTTTGTGTCTGGCATAAGACTTACATGTAAAGGGCCAGAGTTGAATGCTTTTCTGAAACTTTTTTGACGGCTAAAAATGTAAATGGGCTTATGAATTCAAATTTTATTTCCCATTCTAAATTATGGTTCCAAAATGCCATTTGAGGGCAGGTTTTTTGAACTATTTTATATTCTTACTGGCCAACATTATTTGCCTCTAGATTGCGCAGTTGTTTTTAGTTTAGGAAACTTTTTTTTGTCCCCAACCTCTTTGCGTTTATAATACCATCTTTAGTGTACTCAAAAACCATAAAGCGCCTATACCATTTCTGTTCAAAGTCTGAAACGTCTGCAAGGTCTTGTAAATTCTAAGTTATAACCTTAAGGCGCTAAGAAACTCTGGTTCTTTGGCCAACGCACATTATTTTTGTAAGTATTTTTTTTATTCCAAAACAATGTGAGGTTATCATTTTTTACAACTTTCCCCGCTTTGTTGCAATTTTTATATAATGATCCAACCCCCCCAAAAAACTAATTTTTTAACTGTAAAATTGGGAATTTTTTTAATTTCAAAATCGCAATATGCGTTTTCCCCTGAGGGAAAGAGCTCTTAAAACAGTTGGGGGCCCTTCCTATTAAGTTTTCACAGTGCTCAGTCCCAAAGAACTAGGAAATGAATGTAATGCAAGATCAGCGGTTTTCCCCCCTAAAAAGTGTTTTTTTGGTCGAAAATAAAACTATGAGTGGGTAAATTTTGCAGTTGTAAAGCTAACATTTTAGCTAGTTCTTTAAAAAAGTAAGATGTTTCTTTTTCTTCAGCTTAAATGTTAACATTGTTTTTGATTTGCATTTTAAAAGTTTGAGAGTAATGTCAAAGTTATATTGTTCTTTTAGTGAGAAAAACCCGTATAACATCTTTTTGTTAACTGGCTCATTTTGGTCCGCTTGTTAATTTTTAGAACCTTATTATTATTTTTGGTTTCACTTATTTTAAAAACCATACGACTTTGAAAAATTTTCATGAAGCGAACCCCTTTTGGCCCGCATTCGTTATCAATGCATGTTTAAAAACAAAGGCGGTCTTGGGTTGTTTTGTTAAAACTTTTTTTAAAAAAAATTTAAAAAAATGACGCATTCAAATATGTGATGCAAAATATTCTTTTGGGGCCACATAAAATTTTTAAAAATATAGCAACTGTACTCTTGACATTGCTGTGCCCCGGACGCCTCTTTTAAAAAAAAGGTGGACCCCATTAACAGTATTTTAACCCCCTATTGAAAACAAACCAATCAAGAAAGTGTGGTTTGTATCCGATGGTTTTTATCAAAACCCAGTTAAACTTTGCTTTTGTTTTGCCCCATAACGGGTGTGGAGTGGGTATGGTCTTTTAAATCCCATGATCCTTGGTGAGGTCAGTGAAAGTTTTCATTTCTATTACCCTTCGAGTATTTTGACTGAATGCGGCACCTTTACCAAATGAAAAAACCATTTAATCCATCAGAAATTAATAACAGGGAAGGGCTTTTGAAAGGATCTGAACGAATTCAATTTTAACATCAAGACAGGTTTTAGAAAAAGTTGGATCAAAATCAGGGCCCTAGGCGACCTTTTTTTTCGGGGCACGCACAAAAGTATAAATGACTGGCATCCCCCTTTAAAAAAATTTTTTTCGGCAAAACTGTTCGGGGGCCCCCACAGAAAGGGCATAAAACAGCATGGAAAATTTTTTTAGCACTTCTAAGGGCCTAATGGGGGCGGGAATAGAACGAAAAAAAGACTCTTTTGTATTTACGTTTGGTTTTTTGCAGGTTCGAAGCACAGGGAGTGAGCATAATGACCCTTTTTATGGTTTTGACGACAAAAAAATTTTTAGAAAATTTAGGGATCCCTTAATTCTACTTTGTTTTACCTTCAATTTTTTAAAAGGCCCAAAAGTTTTAAATAGCAAGTCGAAATTTGATTTGCTGTTGGCACGGGTTTAACTGCTGCTTCTGACCTCAGATCCAGAAGGTTAATAAAAAAACAAAATAATAAAATTTCTTATGAGGCAAAAACAAAAGGTTGGGGAAAAAACGACATAATTCTGAGCCAGTAAATTCAAACAAAAAAAGAACCCCCAAGATTTAAGTCACCCAACCCCCCAAGTTAAAACCCCCAAAAAGTCATTGAAGACTCAGCAAAGCTCGCGGACCTGTTCGCGATGACCTGAAATGAAAAGACAGCGCTTGTTCTTGGTTTAATGGCTAGGATTATTTGGTCTTTTCTTATAAATTTTAAAAAACCAAAAATATTAAGGAACTAAGCCTAAGTGCTGGCCAAACCCAATATTTTGCTTGCGTAGACAAAAGGGCAGCGAAATACCCCCCAATATTCCTGGTAAAGCGTCTATAGCTTTACGAAATTTTTTTAAAAAATTTCGAAAGATGATAAGGTTTTTTTTACCCGATTTATCAGGTGGGGCGATGGGGGGAGGATAAATTTGCTCCCCACCACGCCTGTAATACCCTTCCCAGTGTATTATTGAAAAACCTTTTAAACCCGTTATAACGTTCAAAAGTGACTCATGTTTAAACAGGTTGTATTCGTTTGCTGTGTTGTTTTTCTTATAAAATTTTTTTCGATGTTTCTCTTATTTTTCATTTGAGTTGTAATGGTCCGGGTTTAGTAGTCGTCACTTTAGTTTTTGCTGATCTTTCTTGTTAAGATTTTTGTCTTTGTTTTATTCTTTCTTTAATATATCCCCTAAGTTGGCGTCATCAGCCTCAAGAGTTTTTCTTTTTCTCTTTTTATAGTATCTAGTTCACTAGTTTTGCTAAATTGTTTGTTAATTCGCCTTGATCCTTCTAAAGCATGATCAAGGGCCCATTTTCGCTGGGTAGCGGTGAGTGTGGTATAGTTTTTAAACGCTGTTTTTTGAAAAACTGGTTCTGTTCTTTTAATTTTTAATTACCTGCTGATTGATTTAATTTTTTAAATTTCCCATGTTTGCATTTGGTTATCTGTTGGGAGTTCTTGAGTGTTTTTTGTTTTTAGCAATGCACCCCTATTAATTTTGGTCTAACAAGCAAGGCGATTTGTCTTTTACACTAAGTCTTTGTATAATTGTATTTGGCTAAAAATTTGATGGGTCTGGTTTGGTTTAACCCGAACAGTTCTCCTTGTCGCTCTTCACAAAAAAGCCCTTCTAATTAAAAATATTTGGGTCTAAAAAATTGGGAGGTTTTCTTGGCCTAACTTTTGTAAAATGCTCGACCGTACTTTTTTTTAATTCACGTCGCATTGGGCGCTGAGCGGGCCGTGTAAAGGGATCATTTATCTGTTGTCTCAGGATCAAAAACATTAATTTTTCCCCTTCAATTCCTGCGTTTTTAAATAATTAACTTTTTTTTTGTTTATAAAAAAATGTCAAAAGATAGGGTCGATTCTTGGCCCTATAAAAAGCTGAAAAAACCCTTGGCGGCAGGGAAAATAAGGATATTACTGTTCCAAAAAATCCATTATATTGATGCAGATCAAATTCTTCTGTTAGATTTCCAGATGGAGGGTGATTTGATCGTGCCGGGCTCTGACGGCTTACTTTTAAAATAAAAACTCGCTTCAACAACAGACCAAACCAGAACATTTGTCCAAAATTTTGGGGACGGGCTCGTTAAGAAAATTTTAAAAAAATTTGGGGGAAAAAGTTTTTCTTTAAACAATGAGACTATTTTTAACCTATTTGATCTATGGCAAAACCGCAATGAAAGGGAAGATTTTGCTTTTTTTAAGGGAATCGGCAATGAAAAAGCACTAAAATTAGAATAGGGGGCCGAACTCCCCTCAGGTGCAAAAAAGCAGCAAAAAGGCTTTAGCTGTAAGTTATGGTATGGTAATCGCTTTTCCTTCCCCTAGATTTTGGTTGTTAAAAGCGATGCCCCTATTTAAGGAGCTTAAAAGACGTTTGTCTATGAACTAATTTTAATGAATCAAACGTGTTATCAAATCACAGCACGAAGCAAAGTAAGCATTTCGACATTTGTTGAGTTTGGGACGTTTTAGAAACCCCTATTTAGAAAAAGTGTTGGGGATAATATAAGCCCCAATTTTATATTACAAAAACGTGCGTATCATACAAATATTTAGAAGCGGCGAACTATAGGAAATTTTAGTTTTAGGTTCGCAAGATCGCTTAAAGGTATTTTATTGTGTGTGAAGATAAAAGAACCATTCAAAAGAGGAAGTGAAAAGTTTTTTAACCCAAAAAATAACGAAAGTAAAATGTTCGATTGAGGGCAGCCCACCAAATCTATGTAGCGGCTTAGATTTATCATCTTTTTGACGAAATAAGAAAATTGTTTGGGGGTGGGAGGGGTTTAAAAAGCCCAACAGCAGCCCCTTGCGTCTAAAGATCTAACCTTCACGTGAAAGTTGATGATTTTTTAACAACAAATTAGGTTTATGGATTGACAAAGGTCAACGGAGGATAAAGTTACATGGAACGGGAGAATGGAGAGACGTAATAAACATTCAAATTTTATAAGAAGAAGAAACCCATAAACCGCTTAAGTACATTTGTTTTTAATTTTGGCGAAGCGACTATTTAAATAGCGATTACAAGAATACAATCTAAAAATTTTTTTATTTTATAAAAAGCATGTCTGTTAGGTTTTTTCCAAATGTCTACAGCGCCGCAAAAGAAGGATAGCAGGCAAATTTTGCTGCTGAAGTTTAAAAAAATTCAGTTAAAAAACATTACACAAAAGCAAAAAAATAGGCAGGACCTTTCAAAATACAGCAAAACCAAACGAAGGTATTCTGCTGCCTTTTTAAGCTGTTACATTGTCAATACGGAGCATCGATATTGTGCTGCATCAGCGGACGGTGTAGGTCTCTTAGCAAAGGCGTTGGGCACCGAGCTTTACCTTAGGCGGTTTTCTTTTGCTCTTGGCCTGTGTTCATTAGCTGTAGGTGCTGTAGCAAAAAAATAAAAATAAACTCCCAAAAGCACACAGTATGGTTCAACTAATAAAGTAAATTAGTTCGTTTAAATGACAATAAATAAAGGCTTGTTGATAAACAACAGGATGAAAGAATTTAAACGTTTACGGCGATTTTGATGACTAAAAAGAAAAAAGTTTGTTCTTCAAAAAAAGGAAAGGGCAAGTTTTTTAACAGCCAGACCGGCAGATAAAAAAGGAAAGCTTAAAAAAAGTAAAAAGAAACTTAAACCTGTTTTAACAGTCACATTAACTGCCAAAGGGGTTTTTTTCTTTGTTTATGAGTCCCAAACGCAAAAAGACCGTTTTATATTTGGGTTTTGATTAAATATTTTTTTTAATTTAAATAAAAATTTTTAGTTAGAAAAAAGGGCCCAAAATGGTAAGATATTGAAGGACAAGACGAATTTTTTGAAGCAATGCAAGAAAATTTGTCAAAGGCACTGAAAGTATTGTTTGAACATTGATCCAGCAAGCGTCGGGCAAAGTGTTGGTTATGCTATTTCTCAAGTTCCAAGTAAAATAAAAATAGACCCGCCAGTTAAAGTAATGTTGCTGTTTTAATTTATATGTAACATAAAGAAAAAAAATTGAAGTCTGGGTTCAAATAAACAGGACTATTCTTTTCCTAATGACTTAACACCCCGGTTTGGGAGACGAATGTTACACAGTTTTGACCGGCCCCTGAAAAAGCTAAAATGAGAGGCTCTGGTTGGTCAGAGGGCGAAGTCTGAGATCAGATTAAAACAGTCTAAGTATGCACCGATTTTGGCAAGTCTCAATTCATACCTCAGCATTAGTCCCAAAAAAAGCAGTTCTAAAATAAAGAATAAGACAACAAATGTTTTATGTGGGGTGTTCTTGCAAAGGGTGCATTACGCCCCCAAAAAGCAGGAGAGTGTCAAAATATCGCCCCTTTCATCAAGATCTTAACTTTAGTGGAATATCCTTTCCCCTTTTTCATGGATTCCATTTATCTGTTTGAAGAACAAAAAACCAATAACTGTAATGTTACCCTGGGATGAGGGGGAAAAGATTTGGTGCCAATTAAAATGTCCCAAAAACAGTCCAAGATTGGGGAGCCAGACAAAAATATGTTTACTTTTCCTAATGTTTTTGCCCCCGGGTGCCCCAATTTCACATTGATACGACAATGAGTGATAAAGCAGTATTCAAAAGTCATGGCAAAAAAAGAATTCTGCAGAAAATGTTTAACGAATGCATCTGTTCAAGCCGGAGCGAACATAAGAAACATTGTATGGCCCCGTTTACTGTAATAAGAACTAAATTTCGCCCCCAACTGGATCTTAAGTTAGTTTTAAGAATGGAAAGGATGCAAAATTCTCCCTACGTAGTTACGAGCTTTTAGTCGCTTTTTTGTTCCTTTTTAGGGGCCCCGGCCACAAAAACTTCGAAAAACAGTTTAAAGAGTAACATCAGATTTGTTCATTTGCTTTTGTTTTTGTTAGGTCGGATGGCGTCATTCGAACCCGAATTATTAGAGGACCAGATGCTGAGAAACATCTTAAAACGTGCAGAAAGTGCGTAATGACTGTTTAAAAATCTGAAAATTTTTCGAAATCATAAAAGATCTTGAAAATCAACAGCGTATGACAGCCCCGCATTGTTGGATTGCGGTTTAGAGCTACGCCCAAGAGTGTAAACCCACAGTAAGAGACCATGATACATTAGTGGGGGTTTTGAGGAGCGGCGATAACAAAGCAATCTTCAAATAAAGTTTGAACCAAAGACATGGAAGCTGCCCATTTCTTTTATAACTTTCGAGGTTTGACTCTATTTTATTGCAAAACAGTAACCAGCGCCCTTTGGGTAGTGCATTGCACAGTCTTTAGAAAAAAACTGTGTTCATTTAAATAAAATTTTTTTTCTAGACTCTTTGCAACAATGTGGGGTCATTAGAGGCATGGCTATGTCCTTAAAGTCCTGCCCCAAAAACGGAAAAATATTTTGACTCAAATCTTGTTAAAAAAAAGGGGGTTTACCTTATGGTACTGAAAAATTGGGAAGGTTTGCGAAGATACACTTCCCCCTAAAAGGGGGTTCTTTTTAGTTTGAGGAAAGGAATAGCGACTCCGATTACCGGATGCTCAAGATGTTGGCCCAAAAATTAGATTGTTAAAAAAAATGGGGGATTCTGACTCCTACTTGTGGCCCCATAATGTTTGTTGGGACGTCTTTGAAAATTATAGAAAAACCCGCATGAAAAATTACATTTTGGGTCCGGCATTATATTTCTGCACCCCGGGTGGTTGGGGGGCTTTCTTAAAATTTATGGAGAAGATTGATTTATGGTTTTTTGATTTACAATGATTCAGATGATTTAAAACGGATTGCGTGGGGGAATTGTATGGCTTGATCTTACTGTAAAGCAAACAACAAATATTGGGATTATGATCCCAGTAAAAAGTCTAACTATTTTTGCATTTAGATGCAAAAAAACTGTATGGGTTTGGGGTATGGCGCAATCACTTCCCTTAGTAACTTTAAAAAGACACAGGGAGAATAATATTCAAAGGATTAAAGTGGTTGGGCGGGTTTAAAGCCTGATCAAACGCCCGGTTTCATTCTAAAAATTGACTTTGATACCTATGAACCCATGCCTGCTAATGTATCCTTAGCAGCAGAAGTCTAAGATGGATTTCCAAAGAGCCCGCCCAAAAATTGGCTAATCTTCGCGGCCCCAAAAAAAATTTGTTTTCATTACGACTTTTGAATTTTTTTTAAGACATGGGTTGAAGTTTAAGCAGTTCATCGCATAAAATTTTTTTGATCAAGAACAGTTCATGAAACCCTACATCATGAAAAAATGATCTAGAACTAAATCCCCAGATGCTTCAGAAAAAGACTTTTTCAAGCTAATGAACAACGCTGTTTTGGGAAAAACTATGGAGAAACCCCCACAAGCGCAAAGGGTAGATTGCACCAGAGAGAACGAAAACAAATTTAAACTGCTTCAAAAACCAAATATAGGACTTCAGAAGATTTCTATAGCTTTTTGGCTAATGATGAAAAAAAGAAAGTCAAAATTTGACAAACCGTTTTATTGGGTTTACTGTTTTGAATTATCAAAGCTTTTGATGTTAGGTTTCTTTATGACTACTTTAAGCCCTGTTCCTGAGTCCAGGTACTTTACACAGATACAGACGTTTGTTATGATTTCCTACTGAAAAACTTATAAAAACATGGAAATGGAAGTAGCTAAAGGTATGCAGGATGGGATGACACGTCCGTTATCCCAAAGATTGCCTTTGATTAATTACTAAAAGAAGGGTTTTAGGAAAGATGAAGGATGAAATTTTTGGAAAAAGGGTTAAGGGGTAGTGGGGTTAAGGCAAAAATGTACAGTATTTTGGCCCGGAGAAAATCATTAAAAAAGCAAAGGGGAAATCTCGCAGTGTTGTGCAGTCAAAAATTCAATGACACTACAAAGAAACCCCTGTTTGGCAAAAAAAAACTTTTCATCAGACAACGTAAAACTGCGTTAATCTACATGAGATAACAAAACAGTTGTAACAAAGAAGTCGTTAGATAGAACAAACACAAAACGGGTGTTTGTTAATCGGAGTTTTCATATGCAATCGGGCACTGGAGGACCGCATAAACAGGGGGTTTTATATTTTTCATCAACTTTTATTATAAGATCAATTCATAGCTTCATCCATATTCATTTAAATCTTTTCTCATGTTTGCTTGACGAGTTCAAATTTTTTTTTTTATTTCAAGATATTCTTTTTCCCAAATTTGGGGGTTTGAGTTGTAGGTGATCTGGATGATTTAGCATGCATTGATTAATCCTCGAAAATGTTTCCTTAATAGCATTACACGCATGAAATGATTCCCGTATCATTTTCAAGGTCTCTTCCTTTACTATTCTTGTTTTTTTGCACTTCTTTCTGAGCTTCCATTTTAAACTCAAATATATTTACGTAAATTAATTAAAGCGGAACTGTGTCGGGGGGGGGGAATATCTGAAAGTTCTTCTTCACAAAAGATCTTTGAGGAGCTGGTTGTTTTGTTGTGTCAGTTTCTCGTAAATAATACACGGGGGGGTTTTCATCTTTACAATTCTTTTTATTTCATATGGATCAAAACTCCAAATTGGATCGGTTGCCCTGATGCGAGTGTCCCTTCTGTTCCCCGGTAAATAAAGGTACCTTACTTTCAATCCAAATGGTAATAGTTTGCTGGATGAAGACTCTCTTCAGCAACTTTATTGTTTTTCTTTTGATTGCTTGTACTGGTTTTAACCTTTAAAATTTTTCATTATTCATTGCACGCAAAAAAATGAGGGCAATCTTCTAACCCATTCTGTGTTGCGAGAATTGTCAATCAGCTCTCTGTGATACTGGTAGGAGAAAAGTCTTTCAGATAACTGTTTGTTAAAGTTTTCAACCAAAGCCTGTGATCTGTGAACACCCGGAAGCCTCTTCTAATAGTAACTCTGTGTTTTAACAATTTAATTGATTCACTTGGCCTTTAAATTCTTTTCCATCATCAACTTGAATCATGCGAGGATAAGTCAGCGGGCCTCGTTGGTATATCAGTTGTATGGCAACAGCAACAGCAGAAGCACTCTTTTGTGTTAATGGTTCCGCATCTTTATATCTTGAAGCTATATCAATGACTGTGAGTGCGTACTTAAATCTTTTTCGTCTAATCCTATCGGAGGGTAAATATAGAAGATCCATTGATGGGTGTCGTTTGGAGTTGTATTGACAAAGTGTGGTCTCTGTATTCGTCTAGGCGCCGGTAAATAAATTTGCCAAATCGCTTGTTTAGATAACCATTCTTTTGCTGTTTGTTCACTGACTCCAGCTGCTTGGCTTAGCTTTTGTATTGCTGTGATACCCTTCCAATATCCTTTGGGTGAATAATAGATTTGTTCATTTTTTATTCAGCCAATATTATGCGCAACAAAATACACAACAGTCATACCAACGACAATAAAACGCGATTTCTTGCATCTTTTGTTTTTCTGATGGTTGATAAAAGTCACTGAATTTTGGTGGGGGCAATGTCTGGACTGGTTTGCCTGTTACTAGATATATTCTTTTATTGCTTGGTCAACATTTTTAAATGTGTAAGCTGCATGCCCCTGTTCTTTCAGGGTGTCATTAATAAAATCTAACTGCTCAAGTCTCTGCCTTTCATAGGCGTCTTGTGCAGCTGCTAGTTGCTCCATAGCTTTGTTATGTCTTTTTCTCTCGCTGTCATCCCGCATGTTTACTAAATGCAAAATTACTGCCGCTAAAAGCAAGCGCATTCACCAACAGCGCCGCCTATCATTATTGCGAGTGAAGCCATTTTTTATAAATGTTTTTTTTTTCTTACATATTTATATTGTCTGGAATTATTCCTTGCTTGACTAGAAAATCTTTCGTGGCAACCGAAGCTGCAATGATAGCAATTAGCTTTGCTGAATCCTCAAAGTCTAGTTTGCCAAGATCTGCTGGTTTAATTCTTAACAAGCTTTTAACAAGCATTGAGTATCCTACACTTAGTCCTCCAATAACAGCAGAATGGTATACAAGGTTGGTAACAGTTTTTTCGGTGCTCATTTTTTAAAATAAAATAATTATAATTAATAAAAAACATGAACAGTGATGATCTACTACAGCTACAAGGCAGCCTAAACCTTCCTGAACTTATGAATGACCAAGTTGATAATCAAGCTGTTATGCCCCAAAAGGAGAGGTTGTATTCTTTAGCAGCGTGTGGAAAAACAAAACAGTTCCTCGGAACTGAATTCAGCATTGAACAGATTCAACAAATGTCGCCGCAAGACATTTTAAGTATCATAACAGGTATGAGCGCAGCTGGGGTCTAGAATGGTGAAAAGTGTGGGGCAAACGGTTCTTAGTTTGTACACTAAACTAGTCAGTAGATTTGCTCCCATTGATTCTGAACAAGATCTTACGTATGATTTAACGCAAGATCCAGTTTTAACAAAGTCTTAGAGTCTCTAGGGTGTGATTTATATTACAGATTTGGAACATTGTTATCGCCATTAATCATGGGATTAATTACTTTTAATCATATAGATTTTATTTCCTTCAAAATGAACGAGCTGGAAAATCATCAGAATCAGAATCAGGTGGAGAAAGTAACCAAGCCAGAAAATCAGCAGAAAAACACTGAACCAGGTGGGGACCAGTGAAAAGAATCCTCATCCTGGGCGTGTTAAAGCAGGAAAAAAATTAGCAGAGTGGAACAGACAAAAAAAAATTAATGTTACAGAATATGACTCATCATGAAAACATAACGTCGCCAGCGCCAGAACAGTTGGTTCAATGCCGGCTATAAAAACTCCATGCGATACAAGACCTACAGCACAAAGTCTTCATGGAATATTGAACTTAAAACTGTTGCCATTTTTGGCGCCATTGCTGCTGTTGGGGGCAGTTATTGCGGCTATAAAATTATAACCGATGGCAACAGAAACAAAAGCAATCAAAAATATCTGAGCCACTAAATGCAGAAAAAAGACACCAGCACGCCAAAAACCGCCAATAACAAAGCATTATTTTGATCCATTTGAAATGTAATAATATTTTAAGAACTTAATTTTAAATTTTTTAATAAAAATAGATCATGGCGTATTATAAAATGATGGTGTCAATAAATAAAGACATGGAGTCTATAAAAGGCATTTCCATAGACCCGAATTGTAATCAATGCGGTTGCTTCGGATGTAAAACCTTCCTTAAGATCTATGCTGAGAACGCTGAGCAAGACATCCTCAACGATGACGCGTTTTTTGAGGCGTGTGTGTACTATATTAGACATCTACTATTTAAGATAAAAACATAGCTTGTATTTTTTGATAATTATAAGATAACTTAATAAGAACTTGGTACTTAAAGGATGACTTAGTTATGATCTTAGGTTAACTTGGTAAGAACTTGAGGATGACTTGAGGACAACTTGAATAAAAACTTAGAAGTAACTTGAGAATAACTTAAGGATAACTTGTGAATGACTTGAGGATGACTTAAGTAAGAACTTGTGAATAACTTAAGGATGACTTGTGAATGACTTGAGGATAACTTGTAAATGACTTGAGGATAACTTGTAAATGACTTGAGGATGACTTGTGAATGACTTGAGGTGACTTGTGAATGACTTGAGGATGACTTAAGTGTGCGTGCGTGGGGTGGGGGTGGGGGGACGTGCGTGCGTGGGGTGGGGGTGGGGGTGGGGGGACGTGCGTGCGTGGGGTGGGGGTGGGGGGACGTGCGTGCGTGGGGTGGAACAAAACACACACACACACAAACACAAACAAACAACAAACAAACGCACAATAGACAGGACAGTGCTTGTGGGAAAGTGGAAGGGGGCTTTTTGTTGTCCACACTTGAACGTCGTAAATTCAAGACAGCCGCCGAAAGCACTTATCACAGTCCTGAATCAATAATCACAGGATCTGTTTCAGTTCTATCACCAACCACCCAAAAGGAGAAATGTTTGCCAAGCGGTTACGCGTAACCGTTACTATTTTTAAAAGCCCGTCATACTATCGTCAGTAGTCCAAACCCCACCACGCAGGCGAAGGCAGGCAGTGTTCCATATAGTTGACCTATTTGAGCGCTACAGGCGGTTGCGCGACCTACTTTTTTTTTTTTTTTTTTTTTTTTTTTTTTTTTTTTTTTTTTACTTCTGTAAATGCCAGGGAGCAACACCTTTAAATGCTCTTAGTGAACGCCACAAACGTATGACGTGGGTCTAAAAATAGCGGTCGTCATTCCAATCGTCAGTAGTTCACAAAACTTGCCAGCATTAACCGTTGCTTTACAAGCTGCTTCAATCATTTTTTCAAAGTATCTTATATTTTCATGTAAAGCATTCTTTTCTTCCTCTGTCCACAATTCCGTTGGTGTTGGCGGTGGTAATAGGAGATTTTGAGCTTGTTAGAAAGTTGTAGCTGATTCCATGTCTTCCACACCCAAATAATTTAATCTATAAAGCTGTTGAAAAGGTATTTGTGATTCAAGAACTTTTTCTAACCTAGAAACCACACTGTCTTCTAAAACTGCCCTATGTAAACACTTCTCTCGCAGAAAAAGCACCGTCTTTACACCACCACAGCATGGGAGAAATGAACGACAAGTGGTGGGCGGAAATGTCGCCACTACTGATCAGCTGATTCTATCTAGTCTTGTGATTGGCCGGCCGTGACATCAGCCCACCGCGTGATCCAAAAATCGTCATGCCCGGCCACGTAGTAAGTAATCGGATAGTGCCAAGTCCTTAGGCAGGCCGGCAACTAACAATTAAAAGCTTACCTGTTTTTGGCAGAGCGGGGCCGTTGTCGCCGCCCTGACAGAGTTGTGTTTGTGTGTGTGTGTGTGTGTGTGTGTGTGTGTGTGTGTGTGTGTGTGTGTGTGTGTGTGTGTGTGTGTAAGAGGGCGAGGGAGGAGGTGTGTGTGTGTGCGTGTGTGTGTGTGTGTGTGTGTGTGTTCGTGCGTGCCCGCCTCTCTGTCTGTCTGTCTGTCTGTTCTAAGGGCAACTTAACCTTAACAGGCTTACTGCGAAGTAATCGGATAGCCTAGTGCACCCACCGTGTATATGGGCGCGTTCAGTAACTGCTTAGTTTTCCTACGTTACTCTATGGGGATGTGTTCAGTCCCGGATACTTTCCTCTATGAAAAGTTTAGTAAATTAGTATTGAAAACGGATAACCCTACACAGTATATTTGTTTGTAGGGTCGTTATTTTTTGGTTACTTGTCAGAGAACAGGAATAGGCGGCTTTTAGGCCACTTTCGCCCAAAAACGTGGTGGAGTAGCAAGTGAGTCAGAATGAAGGTTTTCCTGTTCTCTGTTTCAAAAAGGTGCAACCTATGTTTAACTGAAAATGGTTAATACTATGCAAACCACACTTAGCAACTTTAAACACCAAAACAGAAATAGTAAACAACTGCAGGCATAAATGGAAATCGTTGTTAGTGAACACATCCAAAACAAAAACCTGAAAGCCCCCAAAACACGTGCAGCCAACCCGCACGTGCAAACAACCGCAAACGTGAGCCAACACGCTATATAACATCGGCGGTGGGCAAACAAAAACTATCCTGATGACAGCGCAACGCCGCTAGAAACAAATTTGTCGAGTTTTAACCTTGAGTTTTAACCTTCCTTTTTAACATCATTGACAAATGTTGCTCCCAAGGGGTCGAGCACTTTTAAAATCATTTTAGGCTCTTTGGTTATATTCATCTATATATTATATATATATATATATATATATATATATATATATTATATATATATATATATATATATATTATATTACACACACATACATATATACATACATTCATATACATATATATATATATATATATATATATATATATATATATTATATATATATATATATATATACATACACATACATGCACATATATACATGCACACACATACATACATATACACACATACATACACATACATATACATGTACACACACGCATACACACACATGTATATACATACACACACATACACACATAAATACATATGATACATATAAAGTGCAATTAGGAACTTGTGCACTTGATCTAACCCAGGAAGATCCGTCAGGGTCAAACAATATCCTCTACCTCATTTTCAAATGGATGTGATTAAGAAAGAGATACACTCCATGTTGCAGATGGACGTCATAGAACGGTGCAGTTCTCCCTATTCGTCCCCCATACTTCTGATACGCAAGACCGACGGCAGGATGAGGTTCTGTGTAGACTTAGGAGGCTGAACAAGATCTTGAGATTCGATGCAGAACCGTTGCCTGAGATCGACAAGATCTTTGCACAGCTAGCTCAGGCTCGGTACTTCTCCAAGATTGACCTCGCCAAAGGCTATTGGCAAATTCCTATGGAGCCTTCAGACCGCGAAAAAACTGCGTTTACCACTCCAGGGACAGTACCAGTTTAAGGTCATGCCTTTCGGACTCAAGACTGCAGGAGCTGTCTTCAGCAGGATCATGAGGATGATGCTGCAACCGCTCAACCTGCCTGAGGCTCACAACTACATCGATGACCTTCTGCTGGCAACAGAACATTGGCATCGACATGTGGAGGTTATCCAGTTCGTGTTTGCCCGTCTCCGACAGTGTCAGCTAGCTGCAAGGCCAACCAAGTGTCAGCTAGGGGAGGCCGACATCGAGTTCCTTAGGACACGTTGTCGGGAGAGGCTATCTCCAACCGGAACGAGACAAGATCGACCGTGTAGAGAGTGCAAAACCTCCCAAAACGATAAAGGAGCTTCGTTCCTTCCTGGGCCTTGTCGGTTATTACAGGAAGTTCATCCCTCATTTCGCGGATATCGCCAAGCCCTTGACCGACAAGACCTCAGCCTGGAAGCCGGAAACCCTTCTGTGGAGTGACACGGACACTGAAGCCTTCATCAGTCTGAAAAGGGCAGTTACCAGCCAGCCAGTTCTGCAGCTCACAGACCTGAGTAAGCCCTTCGTTCTGCGGACTGATGCTTCCAACGTAGGTCTTGGAGCTGTGCTGTTACAAGACCAAGGCAACGGTCTTCTCCCAGTGGCTTATGCCAGCAAGAAATTGATGGGCGCTGAGAAAAATTACCACACTATTGAGCAAGAGTGCCTTGCTGTGGTCTGGGCTACCAGACGGTTCTATCCCTATTTGTATGGGAAGGAGTTTATCCTGGAGTCAGATCACCACCCCTCCAGTATCTCCACAGAATCCGCCCTGTTAGCAAGAGGCTCATGGGTTGGGCCATGGAGCTTCAGAGTTTAGCTTTTCAGTTCCGTCACATTCCGGGAAGGGACAATGTAGAGGCAGATTACTTGAGTCGGCTGGAGTGATCGATTCCTGAGTCCAGTTCTTGATTGCTGCTTTCACGTGCTATGGTTGAATGTGTAACCAATAGTTATTCGCGACTTGGTGTTGCATCCTGTTTTCCTCTCGGTTCGCTTTCGCATTTTTTCACCGTTTCTGTCATAGGCTGGGATAGTCTATGCCTCAGTGGCACTAGACTTTTTCGTCGGGGGTGTTATCACAAACAGGTTTTTGTCCAGGGGTAATATTCAGGTGGGGAGATCTTTCCTGTTCGTTTTTATTTCCCATCGGCGCAGAAACCCAAGCAACATGTTTTGGGTCCTGTTTTCGTTATTTCTTGTTTCCAATGTAGCCTTTCCTCCATCCTTCCCCCTCTATATAATCTGTTTACACCATCCTCCCTCCTACCTGTAACTGTCCACGGGTTTCCGCGACGCCTCGCTGTGTCAGGTCTGACACGCATGCCTCAGTGTTTCTCGGAGATTCTCGTGTTTACTCACCCTAGAATCGAAGCTGACGTTTTTGTCGCGGTGTCGTCTCTTGGCACTTTGCGAAAGTCCAGCCTCGAGTCGAAGTCATATCTTCTCCCTGGTAGCGTTTTCGGGTTCAGCTTCATTGCTGTTTGATTTCTTCATTGGAATCTTTACCTCACCCCGGAGTGCTATCCTTCATTGGATTGGGCATAGGGGTTTTTGGTGTTTGGCGACTTGGGAGCTCTCTTCCTGCTGACCAGGGCTGGGGCTGTGGTCTCATGACCATTCTTTTCCTCGTCGGAGAGTTGGGAGCCTGGTGTTGGAGGCGCTGGTTCTTCAGTGAGCAGAGCGTAACACACGGCTAGCTTTTCACAAGCCTGTTGGTAAGTGACGTTTGGCGTCATATACTGTACCATGTCAGACAATAGCATTCTCTCTCGGCCTGCCGTCCAAGCAAGATAAGTCTTGTGCTCTGTCTCGCCTTCTCTTTGCCGTTGTGTTTAAATTAAGATAGCTTTGTGTTTGCTTATTTGTTGTGGCTTTCTCGCTTCACCCTTTTATTCTTGAGCCTGTGGGCTTTAGTTTGGTGCGCTTTATTAATCTATTTAACTGCGCCATCCTCGCCTTTGTGCCTTTGTCTCGGCACTCGCGACTTCGCCTTCCGTTCTTTTCGATCTTCGAAAGTACGACCTCTTGATCTGCCTACTGGTGCGCATTTATTTGTACCAAATTTATCACGGGTAGATCGATGGTCTAACGATCTCCTCATCTACTAACTGGTGCACATTTATTAGTACCTCCTTAGCATTATTACAAGGTACACCAGGGGTATTTACTCTTGTGCGCCATTGCGTGTCACTCTTTACGATCGATCCCTTCCCGGTCAATCGATCCGCCATCTTCGATTGTGCCACGCCGGTTGCCGTCGCCGCCATGTTGCCTGACCTCACACACCTTGTTTGGCGGTACTCGGCTTCCCCGGGCTCATTTTCCTGTACCTTATTTATCATTATTACAGGTATAGAGATTGTCTTGCGATCTCTTGATCTACCAACTTGTGCACACTTAGTAGTACCCCATTAGTAACATTATTTATTCGATCACATGTTTCTCGCGTTTGTGCTTTCTTCTCGGCACTCGCGATTTCATCTTCATTTACTGCACTCCTAGTGCCCCTCACGAGGTGGTTCGAGCTCTTTTCTATCCCTCGATCCACCTCTTTGTCTCCTCTTTGCGATCGTGCATTCCGTGATTGTCTCGCCACCAGTGCCCAACATGGTGAAGGACATTAACGGGTCGAGCCGCTCCTCTGTTCGGGAGTCGCTCTCTTGCCCCGGAGGACCCGCGTGTCGATTCCAGGGGACAATCCGCTCGCACCTATGATGAGCGTATGGCCGGTGTGGAGGAGGGTTCCGCGCAGGGGACGCGTGACTATCGTTACGATACCTCCTCTGCCCGTCCGGCGGACACACGATCGTTGCGTTCGGAAGCGAACAGGCAATCAGCCTTTATTGCCAATGGTTTTTCTTTCTACACTGTAGAAATCCAAAGGCAAGGCTCCCCTTAAAGGACCTGCCGTTCAAAATCTTCCCACTCCCTGGCCAAATCGCCTGTTCACCTTCGGTCGCACACAGAGACTCTCTCCTATCAGGCTGCGTCCCGCGACCCTTGGCCCCCGGGGAACCTTACCGAGGCGCGGACCGGCACGGGTGACGACTCGCGGCCGGAATCACCGCCCGTCACTCGATCAGATGAGACTCGTGGCATTAGCTTGCCGCCCACTACCGTCACGCTGTCCCATCACGCTCTCCCCAACCGTGTCCGAGTGCAGCCACCACTCGGACACGAGGAGCGTCATCACTCCGGTGAGGAGTTGTGGGCAGTCTTTGGTGGGTCTCCCCCACTGACCACAACTCCGGGTCAGGGACGCAGGCATCGACTATGTTGGATCTGCGTCCTCAGCCCCAACGGTCGAACCACCCCGATCGACTGTCGCACTTTCCCCTAGGGGTACAGGACGTTGGGGAGTGGACTTCTTTCGCTCCCCTATTGGGCAACGTCCGCAGTCCCGTTCCTCCGGGGGGAGGATCGATCAGCGGGACTAGGGGTAACCTTTGGTCCCTTGAGGTGGACTCGTCACCGCAGCCTTCCCAGTCCGCTTCCACGCGGCCAGGGGGCTCGGCTACCATGCCACCCACCGGCCTCCTGCCATGCAGGGGGCCGGCATGGACCACACCCGGGAGACGCAGGAGGCAGTGCTCTCCCCGGGGCGGGTACGAGACAGCTCGCCTTCTCGCTACCCACCCCATGGTGCCCCAGGTTACCCGGGTCCCCGAGGAAACACTGCCCCAGGGCCGCCACAGCCCTGCGTACTCCCCGGGGACCGGTGGCTCCATGCCCCCGAGAGGAACCAGTGGCTTAGGGCTGACACCCATTCTGACTCCATCTCCGGGCGCATGTGGCATCCGGCTTCTTTCAGCTGGATCGACCTGGGTCCCCTCCCTCTCTGGCGCTGTCCGATCGGCGATCCCCTAGTCTGCCTGCCGAGTATGGAGCCACCAGGGACCCGTCCTCGTATTCCCCCACTACCCAACGAGGGCGGGACTCCCACGCACCCCTGTCCTGGCCCCCTGAAGGTGGATCTGAACAATCCCCTTCAGGAACACTGACCCACAGCCTGAGGACGGTGAGACAGACTCTAGCCTATTTGGCCACCCCTGATGCTATTGTCTAACTGGTAAGTATACTAGCCAAACAGGGAGTATAATACAAACTCCCCATTTTTGTTCCTTGAGATAGGCTTCTTTGCGTACTTTCCCACGGTTAATGTAAAGTAAATCACTTATTCAAATTCTAAGGTGGAGGTCGTAATTCTTTCTATCATTAGTTTCTCTCTAAAAGTTTTGCGTGTTCTGCTGGTTTCGTCTGCTTCTTGTGCAGGGTTGTTTTAGTTGTCCTGCTAAAAATCTCGTGAGTGCGAGATATTGCCGGTCGAGTATGGCTCACTCATAGAGCAAAAGAATAAGTTTTCATTGAAATTTAGTGTCCGTCATACTTTCCTAATATTACAATACCATTTGCTTTTTGGTGGAGGCTAAGAGCCTGTTTAATTTTGTTGGAGAGTAAATTTGACTCATGAGGTGAACCGCGGTGTGTTTGGTTGAGGGCAAAGTTTACCGGGGGTGGGTGTGGGACACTCATCCACCCTCTCTTCCAGTCATTGTTTTCTCCTCCCCATGTTTTTCGTTCCTCGTTTAATGCGTAAATATTTGTGTGCATGTTTGCGGGTGAGTGTTCATTATAGCATAATCCATTTTATATATACAAGAGCAAAAATGCCTACGGGTGATGGTTCGAAATTTAGTGGGTTTTTTTTTTTTTAATTTAAAGGGAAGTCTTCCATTGGTTGCTCAATCACCTGTTGATTCAATGCATAATTCTTTCTAAAATGTTCCTACCTATGTCAGGTTTGGATTGAAATAGATGGATAATATTAAGGAAGGTTAACTCGAGGCAAATTTTATCAGATTAGGGCCTGTATCATGTGTGACATGACCTGACCAATATAAGCCCTCTTTTCCTTACCTCAGTATTTTAATTTTTCTGATGGACGCCTACTCTTATTGGACGGACCTCATTTTTCTGCTTTTCATTCTTCTATCTGCTTCTTTCCTCCCTCTTATCTCCCTCGTACACTCTTCTTTTCTTTGGGCCTCGACCAACTGACCACAACCCTCTGACACTGACCAAACTGGAATCATATTCCCAGCATGGTACTGACCCCAGCCTTAGGGCTTGTTTGTTTGCTTGTTTGGTTTTCTCCAGTGGTTCGCGGCCGGGCTGTTTCCTCGGAACTCCCGGGCCTTCCTCCTCCTGGGCTGCGGTGCTGGGGAGAGCTGCTGAGGCGATGGCAGGAGGGGTGCTGTGTGCTCCCACTGACGGCTGGAAGTCCTGACTTCCATCAAGACATCATTGGACTTGGACTTGGTTGACACAAGATGAGTGTACTGGTCAGAAGTGTCTGAGTGTGGTAGTGGTCCAGGCCCCTCTGTCTCCTCTGCATTTTCTTTCTTTCTTTTTTTTTCTTTTTCTTTCTTTCCTTTCCTGAGACAAATTCAGGCCCTGTGATGTGAACATATTTAGATTGTCTCTATTTCTTCTTTTCTTTCTACGGGAAAATAGAGGTGTAATTTGGGGCATCCCGGGATGGGGGACTTAACATTGTTTTCTTTTATTATTAGAGAATGTAAATATCTTCATTCAAGACCACCCATGTTTATTTTGCACGAAAACCCCCTTTTTCACATACAAATCACGTCCATCACATATCAGGTTTAGCCGATTTTAACACCTGTTTTCTAAACAAAATTTAACATACCAAAACTGCCAAATATTGACTTACTTAGCATATTAAAAACGGGGGTTTCCGTGCATAATAACATGGGTGATCGTGAACGAAGATATTTACATTCTCTCCCTATACTATAAAAATTAAGGGTTTACAGAAGTAATTAATTTTTAAATGTCGTTTATATTCTGGTTTAAAAAATGAAGGCCGAAGTAGCTACAGAACTTATTAATATATATTACGAGTTGGATTGGGAGAGGGAGGGCAATATAGAAGAGTTAAAGAGCAGGTTTGAAGAATTAATTACCGATCTTTTTAATCGAATAGACATGCGAGAAAGCGTGAAACAGGTCATCAGTAAAATACCAGATTCTTGGCCTCAACCAGTTATAAAGCTGTTTGCTATATTAGTTGATAATATGGCTCCGGAAGATGTTTAATCTGACTGTTTCTACCACCCCTGAAGGAGTAGCTATTCGCTTTAATGAGGATCAGGTTTTACGATTAGAAAAGACTATGAATAACAGTTGAATTTAAAATAATTTTTATTTATTTATTTAGAATTAAAAATGGCTGCCGAACTCAGTGAATCGGATTTAAAGAATTGTAATGAACTATTTGACGAAACAATGAAAGTATTAAACATTGATTTTAGTGAATTTGGTTTTGAGAATGATGTAAACAATATAATAAAAGATCATAGTGAACTATTTAAAGAAGCAATCAAAGTGATGAACATTGACTGTAGTGATTCAGAAAAAGCTAAAATATTAGCAGGCGTTATTGTAAGGTTAACATGTCTTGAAGTGTTGCAACGCTTAGGTGAAGCATAAAAAGCGCGTTTTACTTACTTTTTTATACATTTATTTTTTTAATTTACGTAAATATTCTGGCTTTAAAATGACGACCGCAAGTAAATTCGAGGATGGAAAACTATATACGATGGAAGAAATACTTAGCAGCGACAAACAATTAAGCGATATGTTTAGTGAAGTAGACATGGATATTTTAACCCTACAAACGTTCATGAAAGCGTAGCACATGCGATCTCTAAAATCCCAGAGTCTCTTCAACGCGAACCGCCAGCAAAAGTGTTGATGGCTGTTCTGATTTATTATATAACGCCTGATGATAGTAATATGGAAGTCTGGGTTTCAACTAAACAGAAAGAAGTAATCAGCTATCACGACTTTAATTCTGGCTGGGCTGACTACATGCTTACACAGTTTAACCATGCAAGTGAGGAGGCAAAGTTAAGGGGTTCTGGATGGTCTGAAGGGACAGTCCTTGAAATAAGATTGAGACAAACAAAGTTCTATCCTATAGTCGGCAATTCTTACCTTCCTCTCCCAAAAGAGTTAGTTTTAAAACGAGCAGTCTTAACATACATAATTCTGACAACATGTTTTTATGTGGTGTGTTTTAGCGCATTTGCATCCTGTCAAAAATCATGCAAACAGAGTATCTAATTATGAACAATATAAGCAAGAGCTGAACTTTGATAACATAACCTTTCCAGTGAGTATAGAAAGTATATCTCAGTTTGAAGAACAAAACAGCCCAATCACTGTAAGCGTATACACATGGTCTGTAGACGCTAATCTAGTTCCTCTAAGGGTTTCTCCCAACGCCCCTACTTTAGGCGAATCACTTGACAAGCATGTAGACTTTATACTGTTTACAGATAGTACAAGGAGTCATTATGTATTAATCAGAACAATAAGCAGACTTATGGTTTTTTCCATCAAAGGATCATGCTAAACAAGGGCTTTGTAGAAGATGTCTGGGTAGAATTCCAACTATAGAAGCAGCTGCCAAGCATAAGAAACGTTGTAAAAGTTTTGTAGACTGTAAAACCGAACTCCTCACCCCTAAACCAGGGTCTAAAGTTAGTTTTAAAAAATTTTACAAAAAAAGGGAAAATGAGCCCATACGGGGTTTTCATTTTACTGCATTGTTTATGGCCCCAAAAAGCCCAAAAAACAACCTTTTTTAAACCCCGCCATCAGATTGTTCTATGCGTTTATTGTTTTGGGTCAACGGTAAACCCACGACACCCAAAGTTTTAACCAGGGGCCCCCAACGCAGCCATAGTTTTTTAGGCCGTTAAAACAACTTCAAAATCATTTTATCCAACCCCCTAAACTTTCAGGCATTGTTTTGACCCCCGAAGACCAAAAAACGCTTTGATAAATCTCCCGGACTTTTGGGATATGTAACAGAAAAATTATTAGGTGAACAGTAAAGAGACCAGGGATAAAAATTTGGAAAAACCCCCAGAGGAGCGGGCCCCCCAATAATTTGCAATTTCCCAAATTTAAAGGTTACCAAAAAAAAAGGGAAATTTCCCTATCTTTTTTCCCTAACTTCCGAGGTTTACGATTTTTTCATTTTATCATGCAAGCAAAACTTCTAAATAAAAAGGGGGGGTTACCTGCATTGCACAGTCTTCAGAAAAGTACATGCCTTTTACTTTTGGGCCTTTTTTATCCTTTTAGGGCCCTTGCCCAACATCTGATGGCTTTTTAGTTTAAATTAGCGGGTTTCTTTTCAAGACTTTCCAATCACTAAACAATCTTTTAAACCCATCCTTAGGGGGCGTAAAGGGGTTTATCCTTATAAATCCCATGGACTCGGGGGAAAAGGTTTGATGAAAACCATTTCCCTTTCCAAAAAGGGGTTTCTTTTTTTAGCTTAGAGGGGGAACATAACTGATGCGAATATGGAATAAAACAGAAAGCCGGGACAGAATTACACTGCCAAACTTGGGCGTTTAAATCATGTAAATTTCCTAAGGGCGACTTGTTTTTTATTGGCGGGACGTCTTTCAGAATTACAGATTTTCCATGATAAACATTACGCTTGGGACCCCTTTCGCTTTAAAATTCCTGCCCCAGGCCTTTTTTGGGGAAAGCTTTCTTGATGTCAAAAAAAACCTTTAATTACTTAATTTCTGATCCCCCACACTTCAGTGATTGAAGGGGGGGTTTTGGGGGAGGTTTTGGCAGGGCCCTTTCACATCCTTACTGAAAAGGGCAAACCAAAAAAGTTTTTTAGACTTTTAAAGATCCTACTAAACCACCCAAACTATTTTAAGTACAAGACGCTAACAATCTGTATGGGTGGGCTATGAGCCAGCCCCCTTCCCTTTACGAAACTTTAAGATGTACACGGGGCCCATGGTACAATTAATTTTCAAGGGGCGAAAAATGGTTGGACATTTTTAACGTCAGATCAACAGAATGGTTTTTTTCCCTAGAAGTAGACTTAGAAATATCCTTATAACAGCATGCCCTTCACAACGTTTATCCTCGGGCTGCAAAAAAGATTAAAGATAAAGCCCTATCGAACCTCCTAAACTTTTTCCTAACTTCCCCAAAAAATTTAAATAGGGTTGTCATTACGGAACTTTTACAGTTTTCCCAAAAGCACGGTCGAAATGACTGCCGTTCACGGGAAACACTGTTTTTGCCCAAAGACCCTTTTGAGGACATACATCAAGAAAAACACTGATTTTTAAAGAACCAAAGCCACTGATACTTAGAAAAAGACTTTTTAAACGGATGAACAACAGCTTTTTTGGTAAAAAAGGGAAAAAAATCCACAAAAAACAAAAGATGAAAAATTTTAGTTACAAAAAAAAAACCAACCCCTTAATTTGCCTCAAAACCCCAAAACTACCCAAGACTTTAGAAGTTTTAAAACGACGTTTGGGTTTGGGGGTTTTAATGAAGAAAAAGGCTTTTTAATTTGGGACAAGCCAGTGTTTTTTTTGGGCTTCACCGTATTAAGTTGTCAAAGTTTTTGAGGGTTAGAATTTCTGTACGACTATTTTAAAAACCCCGCATCCCCCAAAAAGCAAGGGGCCTTTTAAAACCACAGAACTGACTCTTTTTTTTAGACGCCCCCACAGAAGACTTTTAAAAAAGATTTAGAAACGAATAGCAAACCCGGAGCTGAGGGGTGGTACGACACATGGGGACAAATCCAAAGCCCAGCCTTTAAAATTCAACTTTTAAACAAAAAAGAAATTTGGGAAAGTTGGGGAGAATTTTAATGGAAAATTTTTTATCAAAAAAAAATTTTGGGTTTGCGGTCAAGATGTATAGTGTTGTAGTCAGACTTCGTAATGAAAAAAGGCAAAGGGTTTAAGTAAAAATTTGGGTCAAAAAAAATATATCTCACGGCAACTAAAGCAGGCTCTTTTTGGGAAAAAAAAAAGTATTTTATCACAAAAATTTTAATCTCCCGCTCTACTTTTCCCTTCAAGTAAACACAAGGCTGTTAACAAAAAAATCGCTATTTCCTCTAACAAACCCAAGAGCACTTACGGGGCTACCCTCTAACAAAAAAAGGAAAAACTTACGTAAAACCCCCCGGGGTTTTCATATCTGTGGGAAATTGGAAAATTTTAAAAAGATAATTTAAACTGACTTGACCTGTATTTTAATTAAGAACCGGACAAAAAACTTTTTTAAAAACCCTAACTATACTTAACTTAAGAACCTAAAAAGAACTTTTTTAAGAACCTAAACTTTTAATTTAAACTTAAAAAACCTAACTAGTACTTAAAAAAAGGGAACTTAATTTTTTGTCCCTTTCCTTGAAATTTTAAATTGCATTTAAATTTTAAAAAGTACTTTTTTATAACTAACTTAATTTGAACTTATCTATTTTAAACTTTTTACTTTTTCTAGTTCTTAACTTGACTTTTTTTTATTTTCTTAAAAATATTACATAGAAAATGGGTCTACTGCAGGAGGGTTTCTTTATTTTTTGCAGAAGCTGATCTTCTTGTTTTTCTGGGGTTGGGGTGTTTTTAACTTTGTGTAAGTATGGTGTTAGGGCACTTGTTGGGTTTAAAAACCCCCCCACCAAAACAACAGCAGCCCTTTAAAAATAATAATCTTATTTTTGTTTGTTTATTGTTTGTTGTTAATTGGTGTTGGTGTGACGGGGGAATTTTTGTTTACTATTAATAATTTTTGTTTTACTGATTGGTTTTTCTTTTTTTGTCTGTTCCCCTTTTTGCTTTCCCCAGCCTCAACAAAGCCCAAAGGGTTTTTTTTTAAATTTAACCCTTACTCACCTGTTTGGAATTACCCGTGGCGCATTTGCTCCTGCGGCCCCGTCCCCGCGGTTCCCCGCGGGTTGTTCGCGGGGTTTTTCTTCTCCCCGAAACGCTCTTTTTTTTTATTGCGATTAAATTTAATTAATAAAAATTAAAATGAAATTAAAAATAATTAATCCCATGATGAATGGGGGAACATTTGTCCCAAATTGGAATAAATATCAACCCCAAGATTTGTAGAGACCCTTTTTTTAAAAAACCCGGTTTTTTGGGAAAATCATATTTTTTAAAACCTTTTTCGAAACAACGGGCGCCATTTTACTTACAAAAATTGCAAAATAAACAATATTTTTGACCCACGTCTAACCCTTTTTACCCTAGCTGTGCTTCCCTTTCAAACGTAGTTTCTTTCAAACGTCTGAATTTGACGTTGTTGAACTGTTTTAAACTTGTTCAAAGCCCCAAATACGTTTAGTTTTTTTACACGCAGCCAGGAAATATAATCTTTCTTTATGACAGTTGTCTAAGGAGTATCTGCTTTTCTCCTCGCACTTTAATAGCTCGTCACAATCCAATTTTAAAAAAAACAAAAAAAAAATATAATACTTTTAAAAACCCCCAGTTTAAAAGTTGGTTTAAATTTTGCCCGTTTCCTAACGTTGGGGGTTATAGTCTATTCAAAACCCTTTCAAAAAAGTTTGTTAGGAATAAAAACCCCCCAACATTGGGGGAAAATTGGAGATTCGCCCAAAAAATAGTTGCAAACCCTTTTTTTTAGCTTTAACGAAAAAAGGATTTTGATTTAAAAAAAGCCCTAGCGCCTTTCCTATTATGATTATTTTAAATTTTTTTTTTAGTTAATAAAAATGAGTGAAAAAAAATTAACAATAATTTTCCAAAAATGCTGGTTTAAATTGCGGCCTTAGTAAAAGGCTAAAAAGCGTGCTACAAAAAACATGTTTAAAAAGAAGCCGGGGGAACTAGGAAAAGGGGGGACATTTGGGGCGGTTTTTTAAGGGTTTTTTTGTTGTAATTTTCTGCAGGGATTGCGTTTAAAAGGGCCTTTTTTTGTTTTCCAGGGGTTATCCCCAAAAAAAATTAATGTTTGAAAGATTTAATTTTTAAAAAAATAATTTTTAAAAAGAAGGCGGGGAATATTTTGAAAGGTAGGAGGACTATTGTTAATGCCTTTGGCCTTTTCAGAAGAATTTATGTTTAGTAAATTGAGGTCTGATGAAGGAAAAGAAGGTCATAACAAGGCAATGGAAATTTTGGCTTAAAGGGAAAGAAAGCTTTTTAGAAAAGCAAATTTCCCCCTTAACTTTTTTAAAAAAAGTTAAAGAAAAGGGGGCCCCCCCTGCAGAGCACACATTTACAACGTTGAGAGGCAATGAATGATATTACTTTTTTTACAGGGAAAAAAGTTTTCAACAAAACCCCCTCCAGAACTGTTTACTTTTATTTAACCCTCAAAGAACAGAAAATGCGGAAATTGGTTTTTTTGTGGCTGGGTATGGGGGGCAATCTATTTTTTTTGCACCAAAAAAATCTAAAAATTATAGTTAAAAATACAGTCCTTTTATGGGCCTACAAAGTACAAAAAAAATTTTTTTCGCCTAAAGGGGTTTTGGGAAAAGGGAAAAATGCTAAAATTTAAAAATGAGTAAAACCCGCTAGAGTGTCTGATCAAGCGAAAGACTGGCCCTTTTAAAACAGGGAATTTGGCAAATATTTCTGGGCCCCCCCCCCAAAAGAAAAATAAGGCCTAGATTTTTTTAACTCAGTTTCCCAAAAGGGCACCCCCCCAGTTTGGGCCTTTTTGTTCTTCCCCATGACAAAGTTTTTAAAAAAAAAGTTTAATTGCTCTGAAGGTTTTTGACATGGCCCTTTAGATACAAAAACCCCTACCTTTAAAAGGTTTTAAAAATTTAACTCTTTGGCTTTTGGCCCTTTTCAAAAATATTTCACGCGAGGCCCATTAAAATATCCTAGAATGTTTTAAATTGATGATGGAAAAAAAAGTTTTTAAAAGGTTTTTGGGAAAACCCCGCTGTTTTTTTTAAAAAATCATGTTTTCAGGTTTAAAAGAGGGGTCCCAGGGAAAGATCGATCACAGCCCCAAATAGAAAACTTTAATAAGAATCTAAAATGAACCCCCCCTGTTTACCTTTAATTTTCACAGAGAAATTTTTGGACGCTACGAAGTACCGGGGAACGCCCAAAACAGAAAGGGTTTGGAAATTGCCAGCAGTCCCTTTGCGCCTTTAACAATGAAGAATTTAAAGCAACAGGGCCCTTTAAAACCCGTAAACGCAATCAAAAATTTAAAAAAAAAGCCAAAAATTCCCGAAGAAATTTCAGGGGAAATCAAAAACTCTTTTCCGTTTGGACTAAAAGTAAGGGAAAATTGATCTCCCGGGAGGGCAGAAAGGTGATGTTTAATTTGAGCCACAGATCCCCATATGGGGCCCTAGATGGGAATATGAAGTTGAAAAATCTTTAAAACAACCCCCCCCGTTTTTATTTAAGAGGCCTCTCTTCAAAAAACCCCCCAAAATTTTTCGTGGAGGCTTGTTCCCCCCAAACACAGTGAGTTAAAAAAAAGTGTTTTTTTAAAATATTTTTTTTGCTCTATTTGGGTTTAATGATCGTGTGTTTGTTTTTCAATGTTCGTTTTTTTGCCGTGCTACCTGACGTGAAGTAAAAGTCTTTCTCCACTCCTTTTGAAGTTCAATGTTTTGTCGTCAAAAAAACCTCACCGTCAGCCATAAGCTTCTGAAATTTTTCGTCTGTAATGTTTTCATCCTGTATTTTTTGCTTTTCTAATCTCAAGAAAAAGTTTTGCGATGCTAGGGCACAATGGGGTGTGCTTTTGTAAAATTTTGGAGAAATTTTTTTTAAAAAGGCACTTACAATCAAGACTTTGGGGCCCAAACTAAACCGGGCCTCCCAAGCTAAAGAATGGCCCCCAACCCCCGTGTAAAACAGCAAACCCAGACCCCCAAAATTCGCTAGCTACAGCTATGGCCGTAAATTTTCATAAGAAAGAGTTTTAAAGCTCGCATATTTCTTTCTAGTATCTATACTTACCAATCATTTTATTTCCTTTTGAAGTTCAGTTATTTGCTCTAACCTAAACTGTTTAACCTCATTTTTAATAGATTATTTTTTTTAAAATTTTAAAATTTTTTTATTTTACATTAAAATCCTTCTTTTAAATCCTTTTTGGGCAACCCCCTTCCAAGCAAAAACAGAGTAAAAAAACCAAAATAAATTTTTTTCTTCTCCAATCTTCTTTTTTTTTTTTTTTTTTTTAAAACCCTTTCTCCTTCCCTCCCCTTTTTCCTTTCCCCCCCCCCGTCCTCCCCCCTTCCCCTCTCCTTTCCTTCTTTTTCTCGTTTTTTTCTTCTCTTCTTTCCTTTTTTTCCCCCTTTTTTTAACTTTTTTTTTCAAACCTCTTTCCTCTTTTTTCTTTTTTTTTTATCTTTTTTTTTTTGTTCCTTTCCCCTTCCCCTTTCCTCCTCTTAATTTTCGTTTTATTTTCTTTTCCCATCCATTTTTAAATTCGTTTTTTTCTCTCCTTTTTTTTTCCCTTTCCCCTCCTTTTTTCCCCCTTTTTTTTCCTCTTTTCTTTTCCCTGGCCTGGTCCCTTTTTCTTTTTAAATAAAAAAAATCTCCTTTCCTTTTTTTCTTTTTTTTTTCTGGCCCGGCCCCCCTTCACTCTTTTTTCCCCTTTCTTTTTCCCCCCCTTTTTTTCCCCCTTGTTTTTTTCTGTTCGTTCCGGAACAGCTAACAAAAAAAGGGGCCTTATTTAAACCCTTTCTAAAATTGTTTTTCTTGTCATAGTATACATTAGGGCTTCGTATTCAAATTTAAAAAATTCCAACAATTTGGGAAAGCAACGCCCAAGCATTTTCCCTTTTATGAAGTTTGTTTTCATGTTTCCCAAAAAACGTTTGCCCTTAAATTTTTTATTTTTCTAGGGAGGATAGCGTGTGTTTTGTTTTTAAATTTTTCTGTTCGTTTGAAACCCCACTTGTTACTCAAATTACAAACTTTCCCCTGGCACCCTATTAAAAAAACCCGGGTTTGTGTTGCGGGGGTTTTTTAGCTCTATGCAGTGCTTTTATGCTACTGCGCTTTTGACTGGCCCCCGAGACATTTTTTTTTTAATATTAAAATTTAAAAAAACAAATTGTTAAGCAATCGAAAAAAACAATCACAAAAAAAACGTAATTAAAAACGGGGGGTCCCCCTAGCAAGTTTAGCGTGCTTGATTTTTTAACTGCTTTTATTTGTTTTGCCATTTTTGCCCCTTATTATATAATTTTCATTTTTAAACACCCAAACTATCTTTGTCCTTAGTGAAATAATAAAACTGATTTTAACTGCGATCGAAAGTCTTTTAAGACAGCATTAAATTTTTGAGTAAAAGCCACACGAAACAAAGGGCGGGGGCCCACAAAAGGGGCTAGCTTTGACAGAGTTTTTTCTTTTTTTAACAATGTCTCTTCAGTTAAATCATCAAAATAAAAGTGTTTCATTTTCCCTCAAAAGTCTATAGTAATTTTCAAACAGCATCGTTTTTCGTAGGATCAACAAAAAAAATTTATTGTTTCCCCAAATAAACTTCCTTTTTTGTAAGACTTGTTGGTTAATGTTGGCAAATTAACAAGTGCTCGAAATAAAACCCTGTAATTTTTTTGTAACAAATCAAGTCGAGACAGTTTTCCCCACCCCCGGGGACTTTTGGCAGAAATTTAAAACTATCATTTTTTTATTAGAAATTTCTTTGCATTTTAAATAAGCCGCGTTTTTTTAGTTGTTTTCTTAAATTTTTTAAAACTAGCATCAAAAACCAAAAAACATGCATTTTTTGGGGGTTTCCGTCTGTTTCTTGGAAATTTATTTTTATACCACCCCCCCCTATCCTTTCCCACTTCCAAAAAAACTGTTGTCAAATGTGGATCAAAGCCAACCACAACCCAATTTTACTTATTAAGTTCTTCGAGTCTTACAAAAAAAGGCGAAGTTTTTTTACAACACAAAACGCAGTCCCTTCCTACCTCCAGCGAAAAATTCTTTTATTTTGGGAAGTGGGGTGAGGTAAAAGGGCCGCGGCCTGAATACAAGATCACTTGCCATTTTTTCACAGTCGACCTTCCATTTTTTGGATTAAAAAACCCTTTCTTTTTCTCTCTGAAAAGGATTGTTTCTCAGTAAAAAGAACAAAATTTTTTTTAAAGCTTCAGAGACTGTTTAGAGTAGTTCCAAGGGGTTTTCCGCTTTTTTTCTATTTTCTGAAATGGAGTGCTAACTTTTTTCAAATAAAAAACCCGTTTTATTTTTATAGGGGTTAAGATTTTTAAAAACCAGTCCGGGTTAGTAACAACATCAAAATCAAAAAGATATCACTAACAGATTTACAAAAATTTCAACAAAACATCAGAACCGCAGGATTAAAAAGTCAAATCATAACAAGTTTTTTTTTTTAGTGCGCCTTGGTAATTGGATAAAGCGTCTTAAAAGTTTTAAAAACTAGAGGGGTGCAGAATTGTTGCCAAATCTTCGCAAATGCCTCACTTTAACATCATTCTTTGCACCTCCGTTTAAGCCGGGGGTTAGACCGTTTTGGGCTTTATTCCCCCAAAAAAATTTCTCTTTTCTTTTTTTTAGCAGCCATAAAACAAATAGAGGTAAATTCTGCCTCGTTTATACAAAGACTTCTCTACCCCTAGTTTGATTAATATATTAACGAAGCCCCACCCAAAAATTTGCAAACGTAGCATTTGGGATGTCGATTTAAAAATCTATTTTGAATGAAAGTTTAGCGTGCCCGGCATTTTAACATCTCAGCGCCAAATCGGGGGAATTGACTGTTTTAAACTTTCCGCTGAAATGTTGATGGAGTTTTAACAATTACAGTCTGCTTAAAACCCTTTTGCCGTGGGGTTTCCCCCTTTTTTGTAGGGTCGAGGGCACAACCGATGAGTTCATTTTAAAAAAAACAAAAAAGAATAAAATAAAAATAGGGGAAGATTTGCGCGCCTGCCCCATTTAAGAAAAGAGAAGAAACAGAACTAGGCCCCTTTGCAAAAAGACTTGAAGGAGCCAGCGGCCACGGGGTAAAAATTTAAACCAAACATTGCTAGTAGAATTTAATCTTTAAAAAGTAAAGGGCGAGAGCCCCAGGAGCACTTAGGGTTTCTGATTTTCACAGATAAAAATAAAATTTGTATGAAGAACCAGTAAAGGAAAGAGTGTTGGCTTCGCAAACAACCCGACCCCTTTTTTAGCAGGGCCCAATTTTTGAGATCCCCCTGTTGTTGACCAAAGGCAAAAAAAATTTAAAAGACGATTTTAAACCCAGGCTGTTAGCTTTTACAAAACTTTGGGGGAAGAGTTGCCAAAACCCAAACTGAAAACAAAACATACCCTTTTACGAATTAAACGAACAGCGAGAACAATACAGAAATTGAAACAAGTTTTAAGAGGGGGCGCGTTAAAAAAATTTACGATTCTCCATGCCTATGCGTAAAACCTGGGGGTTTGAGGTTTTTTGGACAATAAGGGCAAACTAACAAACAAATTTTCAAAAATTTTTAGCTAGATAGAGGATGAAAAAGAAAAAATAAGTTGGCGATGCAGATGAAAACAATTAGGACAAGAAAAAGGGTAGATACAGCAGAAAATCAAGATTTAATGATAGAAAGGGCGGTCAGGTTGAACGCTGTCTACTAACAGAGCGCAGCTAGCACCCAAAAAAGCAGAATAAAGAAAATAAAACAAAATACTTTATGAAAACTACTTAGCTGAAAGAATAAGGACTCTGTTCAGGGAACAAGGGATTACAATAGTTAGTAATTAACGCGTAGGGTTGCTATCTCTACACTGTTTATGTTTAATGGCGGCACCAAAAGGGCCAGGGCCTCCAACACCTCAACCCGGGGAAAAGTTGGATTAGAAAAAAAATTTGCATCTTAGAAACTTATTAAAGAAGTTAGCTGTCAAAGCGCTTGATGCTCTGCCTGGCATAATAGGCAGTGTTTTTAGTTGGGTTTTGTCTACTATAGGTAAGGTAGCCGGTTATATGGCTGACCATCTGTGGACGTTAGGAGTGCTAGCTGCTGGATTAATTTTTAGTGAAATAAAGTAGGCTAATCCAGTAAAAGTTAAAAACACAACAAGGGCTGTCTTTTCGCTAGTGTGACTGTCAGTGTGAGGTACATCAACAGGTGGAGTGCTTTCTGCGCTGCCTTCTGGCTGTGAGGAGCTTTTCTGGTTGTGGGCTGCTTTCTGGCTGTGGATCGCTTTCTTCAGGGCGGTACTTTCTTTAAAATGGATGGTGCAGGCCTTGTGTTTAAGAATTTATTGTGCCCTAAGTTTTGGTCGCTCCAGCTATGAGGATTTCATTGTTATAATTCTGTATCATGCCAATCTGTAGTCTAAGGTCAGAGGGCAGCATGTGTAATCCATAACCTACAACAAGTCAACCTTTGACCTAGCGTGTGCAAGAAACTCTTGATAACCTTTGTATGCTGGCAGGCAAATCAACAGCAGAGTTAATAGCATTTTCTAAATTAGCTAGAAATTGTTTTCTAGCATCAAAGCCTGTAGACTGATCCACTATGCTAGACTTGGTCTGTGCTTGCGCTCCTAATAAACACCAAACGTATGCCGTATGGAGTCATTGAGTCTTTGCACTCTGGCATTGTTAGGCCTTTACTTTATCTAAGATAAATGTTGCCCAAGCATTAGGATGTTTTTGTTCTATGGATCCCAATCGAACTTGTTTGTCTGGCTGAAAAGAGGTGTGGCCAGGCCAGTAGTCATAAGTATATTCTCTACGTTCGCCCCACAAATACAATGTGCCTAACCCATGATTGTGGTCTAAACTTTTGTCTAAAATCAGTTGAAGGATCAATGTTAAATTCGTTGCAGATCTTTCATATGCATTATTGTCCATTGGGCTTTTAAACGGATTAAACGCGTTGTCGCTGGGAGGGGCACTTGTAGTTCAGTTAGTATTCGCCTAAACTGGTAATAAACATGAAAGTTATATACTGACCTTACTAAAAGATTGGGATGGTTTAAATGGTTTGCATGTGAAACACCACAGCCAGTAGTTGAGCAGTAAATGGCAAAATGTAACTGATTCTGGAAAAAAGCCATAGGGTGAGATGTCCATGCTGATGGCACTCTATCGCTCTTTATTGGGGTTTAAATATTTAGTTAGTGGGTTTACAAGTCTAACCCGGAAGCTGTATGATCCATCTACTGCAATGGTTAAATTGCTGAAGTCCAAAGCTCTTCAAACACTGTGTTTGAAATTTGTTTGGAATAATAAACAAGATAGAATCAACAGAAAGACTGCACGAAAAAGGGTAGAAGAAGGGGGCATAGGATTTCCTGATGTTAATGTTTCATGCACGCGCTGAAATTAAGCTGGATAAGAAAACTATGAAAAAGCAACTCATAAATGGAAATCAGTTTTACTTGCGTTACATCCAAATATCAAAGATGTTTATAAATATGGACCAAACTTTTTGTTAACTGAGAAAACAACAAAACTTTTTTGGAGAGACACATTTCAAGCATACAGAATATTCTGCAATAAATGTAAACCTTTGAATGTATCCGAAACTATGGCAGAGCCTCTTTTCTTCAATGATAAAATTATTTTAGAAAATATTTCTTTAAGGAGATGTGAGTGGATAGACAACAATGTGCTTTATATTGCAGATGTGTGCAAAAATAATGGTGTTTCTTTTTCTTCTTTGCCTTAACTAGGCTGACCCTGGAGAAAGGTCCAGTGACGGTGAGGAAAGACCCACTGACCACAGGAAAGTCCTGTTGACAGTGGGAAAGACTACAACTTTGGATTCTCTCTTGAGGGCACATAAGACCGTATGGCGAAAGCTTGGCTGTGTCTGGAGTGGCACCGTCTTCATCTGTCCGTGCGTGGGCAGGGGTGGTTGGGTCTGTGGGGTGTGCTCGGCAGCTGGAGGGTGGTGTTTTTCGGCGGTGGGCTCTGCAGTCATGAAATACGGCTGGTACACCCATGGGGATGCTACTTTAAGGCTGTTATGAGCTGCATCCTGTAGTCTCATTTACCTCTGTTCAGGAGCAGTTATGTCCCTTGATATCTTAATGGAGTGTCCTGCGCGTGCCTGTACCCATCGTCAACACAGCGCAGGCCTCCAAGGGTGGTACAGGACTGCTCTCTAAGGCAGGTGAAGACGGTGCTTCTCTGGGTCCTCCCCAGCACCTTCGGGTGTTTCTTTTTCTTCGGAATTCACTGATAAGTATAATATAAAAAACCAACTTTCTGAGCTATAGAGCTATCATTCTAGAATACAAGAATTTGTTAACACTCTAAACATTGTGTTGGTAGATTGTAACAAGGCTCCTCTTTCTAGAGCACTACACCTTATCCATTCTGTTTAAAAAGGAACTCAATTATATTATAGTAATTTACTGGATGATAAAACAATACCAAAATGCACTCAGAAATGGAATGAAAAACTGGAAGCTAATATTAATTGGAAGGCAACTTTTAGAAAGTTAAAAAGATTCAAGAAATAAAATTAAAATGGTTTCAGATCCGAATAATACATAAAATTATAGCAACCAATGTAGTTCTTTCATCTATGGGAGTAAAACCCGATGACAGATGCAGTTTCTGTCGAGTAAGAAAAGATATACGGGTTCAAAAAAAGAAAACGAAAAAATAAAATTTTGCCCCCTGGGGGGGGACCTACATTTGGAAAACACCCCAAAAAAAACCGCCCCTAAAGTATGTTTTGAACGTCGACGTCCCTAGTTTTTAAATTTGATTGGGTTTGGGTTCACTATGTGCACGTGCGTGTTGTGGGGCCAGGTGCACAGTGAAAACAAGGGGTTTGTGCTTCTTTTTGTTTCGCCTGCAAAGCAGCCCAACCCCAGTGGTGAACACACCACCCCTGGTCATATTTCCCATTTAAAAAAAGCCGGGTCTTTTGGCAACCGGCGGGGCAAACCGTCCCAAAACACAGTTTGCCCGTTTGACCCCGCAGAGGGGAAAAAACCCCCTGGGTCTTTGCAAGTTGGTCGGGGGTGCAATGATGGGGCCCAAATGCTTTGAAGTTCCCCCGGGTCCCATATGCCGACTTTGGACTCGCTTCCAGAGGACGGGGTCTCAGCTGATCCCCAGGTCGGGCCCGGACCTCTTATCCAACGCAGCCCGGGAAATGCTTTATAGGGGCTCAGACATCTCCGAAATGCTTTTTCCCCGGCCTCCTTCCATGTCCGGGCCCTTGCGGGGGTGTCCGTCGCATCTCCGCCGACTGTGGAAACAGGCTGCATGTGCGGGGGCTGGGGCCCTTACGGGGCCCCTACGTGGCAACTTTAATGACGGGGCCCCATGGGACAGACCAGCTGCAAGGGGGCTCCCCGCAAACATGAAAACTGGACACTGGGGAAACCCTTTGGCGAAATTTGGGGTTTCCGGATAAAGTTTCTCATTTTCTGCTCCCGGGCCCCCATGACAGGAGGCGAATTTTTTTTTTACCCCCGGGTTTAAATTTGAACGAAACCAGCAGAACTGCGTCAAACGAGGCACCCCCGCATGGGGGCGGCAATGTCAGGGTTTTAGGGGGGGCCCCAATCGCAACACAGCCTGGAGCCAGCTGGTGCGCGTGGGGGGGTTTCCCCTGACAGCCGGGCAGTAGTCCAGGCCCATTGTTCAGACACACGTCCTGCCTCTAATGGTCACCCCAATGGCTTTTTGGTTCCACCCGGGGACAACCCCCCGGGCCCCCAAACCCCGCACGCCTAAACCACAGCCTTTTTACCGCCAGCAACATCAACCCCCGGGCCCTTTGGCCCTTTTTTCCCCGGGTTTTTTAAATTCCTTTTGGGGCACTTTTGGGAAAGGGGTTTTGGGCAGACCCCGGGAAGTGGGGGCCAACCCCCCCGCGACCCCAAAAATAAACTTTTCCCGGGGGCATTGAAAGGCCCCAAAGTGGGGGGGCCAACCCACAGGGGAAAATCGGGAAAAACATTATTGTTTCATTGCCCGCAGATGCCGGGGCCCCATTGGGGCCGGGGGGGGGAAAAAACCCCCCCGGTTACGATTTTGGGAAAGGGGCCCCTGGCTTTTTCCCCTGGGGTTTCTGGGGGGGTTTCTTTACCCACCCCTTACAGGGGGGGGGGGGGGAAAACCTTCTGTCCTCCCTGATGACCTGTTTTTGTCTTTTCACATTAAAGGGGTTTGTCACATGAGCTTCAAAAAAATTGTGTTTTCAAATCGGACAGTTTGGCATTTTCCCTTTTCTTTTTTTGAAAATTTATAGTATAGAGCACAGGTTTGGAGGTGTGAATAGGGTCAATCATTTTTGGAAAAAAATTTGAAACGCTGTAAAAAGAAAAAGGGCCCACAAAATCACATCTTTTTTTTGTCGTAAAAACAATTGGTTTTCTTTGGTAAAAACCCAATGGTTTTTTAAATAAAGATGGTGTTTTTCACTTGATTTTCTTCTGGGAAAAAAATTTTTATTTTAAAACATTTTAAAATAAAACGCCGGGTTTGGCCTCAATAAAACACATTCAAAAAAAATTCTAAAAAAAGCGCTTTAAAAACCAAAAAAATTTACTTTGCTTACGCAATCCCTTCAATCAAAAAATTTTTCCCATGTTGATTGGCACTTTTTTTAAAACGTTTTTAGTTTTAAAAAAACTGAACCATGGTTTTAAAAAATATGTGTTTTTGTTTTGTGCATCACATATGGATGTGAAATTGTAAAGGTTATGACTTTAAAATTATTTTTATATATTTTTTTATATATATATTTATATATTTATATATTATATATATATTTATATTTTATATATTTATTATATATATATATTTTTATTTAGGTATCCCAAAGGGAATTATGTTTTTTGGGGATATATAAAAAAACAGGTATGGGTTTTGTGTGGGGTTTTTTTTTATGTAGTTTTGTGAGTGTACAAATGTGGTATATATGTGTGCTTATATTTTTTAAGGTATGTTTTATATATGGTTTTGTATATTTTATATATATATATGCATAATGTGTAGTATATTTTGTTGTTTTAAAATTTTAATATATATATATATATATATTTATATTTTATATATATCTGTCAAGATTTTAAAAAGGGAAAGGGGTTAAAAACTCAAGGGTTTAAAAAATTTTAAAAAATTTTTTGTTTTTTCTAGCGGCGTTGCGCTGCTTTCGGAGATTTTTGTTTGCCCCGCCGTTTTTTTTTAGCGTGTGGGCAAACGTTTGGGTTTTGTTAGCACGGGCGGGTTGGTTTGGCACTTTGGTTTTTTTGGGCTTTCGGTTTTTGTTTTGGATGTGTTCAACAAAACAAGTTTTCCCTTTTATCCCTGCATTTGGGTTTACTTTTTTCTGTTTTGGTTTTTTAAATTTTTGCAAAGTGTGGTTTGCATAGTTTTAACCTTTTTTCCCAGTTAAACATAGGTTGCACCTTTTTTTGAAACATTGCTGTATGGTGATGTCTTTTTTTATTTTCCAGGTTTTGGGGGAGCTTGTTTTTGCGTTTTTAAAGTTTCCAGATTATATTTGCTCGTTCTTTTTGGTTTTTTTATATTTTTCTTTATTAAATTTAAATTTTTTGTGGTTTGCATATCTGGTTTTAAAGGGTTTTCAGTGCCCTATGTATGTTTCTTTTTCATTTTTGATGTTACATTTAGCTGGTATACAATGTTGTTGTGGGGGGACATTTATTGTTTAGTGGGCACGCCCCTTTCTCTTTGAAATTGAAAAGTTTTCCCTTTTTTCTTCCCCCTTCTTTGCTGGGTTGTTTTTCATTTTATTGATGCGTAATCAGGTTTTTGAGGTTGGGAATCATGAGTACGATAGTTTGACAGTGTTTTTTTTAAAATATTTTGGCGTTTGGCTTTTTTTTGGAAATAAAAAGTTGCTAGGATTTTGAAAAAATTTTCTTTCCCCTTTGTTTGTTTTGAGCCCCCGTCGTAGGGGGGGGGTTTTCCATATGATTTTTCTTCTTATTTTTTCTTGTTTTTATTTGTGTTGTTTTCCGGGTTGTTTTGTAGTTTGAAATTGTACCAAACTTGTTTGTAGTGCCCCCTGGTTTTCCACTGCTGCATTTTTGGGGAAACTCTCTCATTCCCATGACAGGTTTGATTTTTTTGGGTTTACCCCGGGGGTTGGTTTTTTAAATTTAAAAAGATGGTGGTTGGTTATTTTTTGGGGGGTTTTAATAAAGGGGGTTTTTGTTTCGTTGGGTTTTTGTATGGTTTTTTTTATAGGGGTTGTTGGATCCAGGGGTTTAGTCTAAGTATTTCATTCCCTTTTTTGTTTGCTTCAATGGTGTCTTTAAGTTGTGGTTTTGGAAGATTTTCCCATAGTTCTTTCTTTTTGGTTTTCGTGGTTTTTGGGGTTGTTTGTTTGGGGCGAAAGGGGCCATCGTCTCTGTACAGTCGCTTTTTTTTCCGGGTTTTTTTTGGGTTGTTGGCCCACCAGGGAATAGTCCGCCCAGTTCCATTTTTCTGCACCATTTTTTGAACCCTTTGGTTAGTTTAATTTTTGATTTTCTTTTGGGTTTTTCCTGACCCAGGTTTCTTTTTTGCGTGTAGTAATGTTTTTTTGGGTTTGTGGAGAATGTTTCCCATTTTGCCCCTTTGTTATGTCTGTGGGTTTTACGGGCAAACTTCGGGGGTTTTGGAGAGTAGTTCCCCCATCTTTGGATGGGAAAAAAATTTACTTTGTAAAATGTGAAAAAATACTGTATTTTTTTGGTTTATTGATTTTTTTTAAAACTTTGGTTAAACCTTCGTAGGGTTTTCTTCCAGAGGTTTAATCGGGTTTTTTGGATTTTTTGTCCTTTGTTTTTTTTTTCCCAGAATTTTCTTCTTTTTTTGCCAAATTTCCCGATTTCGAGGGGTTTATTGTCTGCATGTTGGTTTTTATGAAAATTGGGCTTGTTGGTTTTTTTGGTGTTATGAAAGCTTTTTTTTGCTTGTCGCTTCTTTTCCTTTTCCTTAGGTCTATGCGCTCTGAAAAGTTCTTTTTTCTTTAGTGGGGAAATACTGTCATGTATTTTTTTGCAGCTTTTTTGTAGTTTTTTTTTTGGTTGTTTTTTTTAAGGAGTTGAGAATATTCCTTTGGTTCCATTTTGTGTAATTGTAGTTTTGTCAGCCTTAAAAAAATTTTTTTTTTTCATTTTTGTACTTGTTTTAGGGGGTTTTTTAAGTTTTTTGGGGAAATCGTTTGTTAGTTTTTTTTGAATTCAATTTTTGGTTATCATTTTTTTTCCTTTGATTAAAAAGGGTTTTCCCATATCGTTTTTTGACTGGTGGTGATCGCCATGATTTGAAATGTAGGTGTTTTTGTCCTTTTTTTTTTGCATTGGGGTTTCAGGAAAAAAAAAATGTTTTCCTTTCCCCTTTTGGGGTACGAATTTTCGGTTTTTTCTATAATCTTTTTAAGTAGAATTGTGGGTTAGGGAAAGGGTTTATGTTTTTTTTTGGGAATGCCTAAATTGATTTCCTCCTTTTTAAAAATCTTTGGGGGCCCAGGCTAAACGTGGGGAGCAATCAAGATGAAATAAAAAAGAGCCAAAAATGTTTTTTAAAAGGGTTGCCCCGCCCCCTTTGGGGGGAGCAACATTTGCAATGATTTTAAAAAAGGGAAAAGGTTAAAACTAAAGGTTTTAAAACTCGCAAATTTTTTTCGGGCGGCGTTGCGCTGTCTTCAGGTTTTTTTTTTGGGTTTCCCCACCGCCGTTGTTTTTTTTTTTATGGGTGGGGGTCACGTTTGGGGGTTGTTAGCACGTGGGGTTTGGTGCACGTTTTTTTTTTGGGCTTTAGGTTTTTTTTTTGGGGATGTGTTCCCTAAAAATTTTTTCCCTTTTATGCCTGCGGGTTGTTTACTTTTTTTTGTTTTGGGAAAAAGGGTTGCTAAGGGGTGGTTTGCATAGTTTTAACCATTTTTCAGTTAAAAAAAGGGGGTTGCCCCCTTTTTGAAATTGTGTTTGGTATGCTTTTTTTATGTTTTTCCCCGGATTTATTGTAGCTTGTTTTTGCGTTTTTAATTTCCAGATTTTTTTGCCCCGTTCTGTTTGGTTTTTATATTTTTTTTTATTGAATGACTGTTTGGGGTTTTGCATATCGGGTTTTTTTAAAAGGGTTTTAAAGGAGCCCTATTATGTTTCTTTTTCATTTTCTGATGTTTACATTTAGCCTGGTTACTTTGTTTTGTGGAGCTTTTATTGTTTAGTGGGAAATGCTCCTTTCTGTGAAATTTTGAAAAAGTTTTTCCTTTTTTTTTTTTTTTTTTTTTTTTTCACCCTTCTTTGCTGTTTTGGTTTTTTCATTTTATTGGATGCGTTTTTGGTTTTTGGGGTTTGGGGCCCTTTCATGAGTACGATAGTTTGACGTGTTTTTGTTAAATTTTTTGGGGGACGTTTGTGCTCTTTTGGAAAGGGAAGTTGCTGGAAATTTTGAAGAATTTTTTCCCCTTTGTTTTTTTGGTTTTTCCCCGGGCGTTTTGGGGGGTTATCCCATTTGAATTTTTTTCTCCTTTTTTTCTTGCTTTTTTTTTGTGTTGTTGTCCGGGTTTTTTTGTGTTTTTTAAATTGTATTCCCTTTTTTGTTTGCCCCCGGGTTTTCCAAATCCCTGCATTTTTGAACACTTCTCATTGCGGGAACGGGGTTTGATAGTCTTTGTTTATGCCATGGGGTTGGTCTTTAAAAAGGGATGGTGGAGGGTTTAAACTTTTGGTTTTTTAATTTTTAAGGGTGTATCTTTTGGGTTTCTTGTTTGGTTTATTTTATGGTTGTTGAGATCCAGTGTTAGGGTTTTAAGTAGTTCACTCCCTTTTTTGTTTGTTTAAATTGGTGATTTTTAAAGTTGTGGTTTTGGAAGTTTTTTGTTATTTTTCTTTCTTCTTTTTTTTCGATGGTTTTTGGGTTGTTTTTTAGTGCGGGGAAAGGCCCATGTCTCTGTACAGCCCGATTTTTTTCCGATTTTTTTCTTGATTTTTTGGACAGCAGGGAATAGCCCGGGACCAGTTCACATGTTTCTGCACCATCATATAAACCCCATGGTTATTTGGGAAATGTTGGTTTCTGTTGGTTTTTTTTCCTGATCCAGGTTTCATTTCTGCTTTTGTAGTAATGTTTTTTTTGGTGGGGGGAAAATGATTTCCATTTCTGCCCCTGTTATGTCTGTGGGGTTTCTGGCAAACTTCAGGGTTTTTGGGAGTGTTCCTAATCTATGGTGGGAAAAAGTCTACTAGCCCAAAATTTTTTTTAAAAATTTCTTTTATTACTTTGTTTATTGAGTTTTTTAAAACCTTTGGATAATTTCCCTTTATGTGTTCTTCCAGGGGTTTTGTAATCAGAGTTTGATTTTATGTCCTTTTTGTTATTTTTTCCGGGAATTTTCTTGCTTATTTTGCAAAATTCGGATTTCGGGGGTTTTTATTAGTTGAATGTTGGATTGTTTTGAAAATTGGGTTTTGTGGTCTTTAAAAGGGGGGTTTTATAAAAGCTTTTTAGTTGCTTTTCGTTCTACCCCCTGTCATTAGGTCTTTTGCGTTGCAAGTTCTTTTCTTTAGTGGGATATTTTGTGGGGGTTTTTTTTGTCAGTTTTTTTGTAGTTTTTCTGGATGTTTTTTTTCAAGGGTTGAGAATTTTCCCTTTTTCCATTTTGTAGAAATTTGCTGGGTTTTTGTCACCCTTCACAAATATTTTTTTGTCTTTTTGTACTTGTTTTTTTTGGGTTTTTTTAATGTTTTTTAAAAATTCGTTTTTGGGTTTTTTTGAATTCAATTTTTGGTTTTTCATTTTTTTCATTTGTTCTTCAAAGGGTTTCATTTCGTCATGCTGGTGGTGATCGCCTTTATTTAAAAAATCGAAAGGGGTTTTTTTCCTTTTTTTTGCATTCGGGTTCGGGAAAAAAAATTGTTTTCCCATCTATTTTGCGTAGGGAACTTTTCGGTTTGTTCTATTAATCTTTTTAAGTAAAAATTGTGGGTTAGAAAAACGGTATTTTTTTTGTTGACTGCCAAAAATTGTTTTCCTCCTTTTTAAAATTTTTCGGGCCACAGTGTCAACGTGAGGGGGGGCCCAAAATAAAGATGAATATAATAAAAAGAGCCTAAAATGTTTTTTAAAGTGCTCGACCCCTTGGGGAGAAAAACTTTTTTTAAATTGATTTTAAAAAAGGGAAAAGGTTAAAACTAAGGGTTTTTAAAATCGACAAATTTTTTTTCTAGCGGCGTTGGCTGTCTTAGGATGTTTTTTGGTTTGCCCCCCGCCGATGTTATATAGCGTGGGGGTTTCCGTTTGGGTTTTTTAGCACGTGGGGTTGGTGAAAGTGTTTTTTTTGGGGGTTTTTTCGGGTTTTTTTGTTTTTGGTTTGTTTTCCACAACAACGATTTCCATTTTTGCCTGAAAATTTTTTTTACTTTTTCTGTTTTGGTTTTTAAAAAGTTGAAAGTGGGGTTTTGGCATTTTTTTAAACCTTTTTTCCCGTTTAAACATGGTTTTGCCCCTTTTTTTAAAACCCATTGCTTTTTATGGGATCCCTCTTTTTATGTTTTTCCCAGGATATATTGTACCCTTGTTTTTGCTCTTTAATTTTCCCGGGAATATTTGCTCGGGTTCTTTTTTGGGTTTTTATATTTTTCTTTATTAAAGGGACTGTTTGGGGTTTGGGCTTTATCTGGTTTTGAAGTGGTTTTCAGTGTTTCCCTTTTTGTAGTTTTTTTTTCATTTTCGGGATTTCAGTACCCCGGGGTATACAATGTTGTTGTGGAGAATTTATTGTTTAGTGGGCACTGCCCCCTTTCTCGTGCAATTGAAATTTTTTCCCTTTCTTCACCCTTCTTTGCTGTGTTGATTTTCTTTTTTATTGGGCGTCAATCGGGGTTTTTGAGGGGGGGGCAAAACTTGGTACGATAGTTTGACAGTGTTTTTTTTAAAATTATTTTGGACAGTTTGTCTTTTTTGGGGAAATAAAAGTTCCCTTGGTTTGGGGGAAGAATTTTTCCCCTATGTTTTTTTTTGAGTTCCCGTTTTTGGGGGGGGTTATTACCATATGATTTTTCTTCTCCTTTTTTTTCCCTTTTGTTTTTTATTTGTGTTGTTGCCCGGGGTTTGGTATTGTAGTTTGTAATTGTTTTCCACTTGTTTGTAGTGCCCCCGGTATTTTTCCACTGCTGCTTTGGGGGAAAACACTTCTCATTGCAGGGACAGGTTTGTTAGTCTCTTTTTTTATCCCATTTATATATAGTTGAATATGTTTTAAAAAGCCTCTAAAATGATTTAAAAAAAGTGCTCGCCCCTTTGGGGGAAAGAACTTTTGTTAAAAAGAAAGTTAAAAGGGAATCTTAAAAATATCTACAAATTTGTTTCGGGGCGTGTTGCGCTGTCATCAGGATGGCCCTCGGTTTCCCCACCGCGATGTTATATAGCGTGGGGCCCCCCGTTTCCCGGTTTGGGTTTGAACGTGCGGGTTGGTGCGGGTTTTTTTGGGGGGGTTTTCGGGTTTTTTTTTTGGAGGGTGTTCACTATAAATATATGTGTTCACTAAAATATATATGGGTGTGGGTGTGTGTGTGTGTGTGTGTGTGTGTGTGTGTGTGTGGGGTGTGTGTATGTGTGGGGTTTTTAAATGTGTGTTTTGTTATGTGTGTAGTTTTTAATTTTTTGGGTTTAGGGGTTTTTTTTGTGTGTTTTTGGTTATTTTATGTGTACAATGCTTTATGTGTGGGCATTTTAATTAATGTGTGTTTTATATCTGTGTAATATATGTTTGCTTTATTGTGTTGCTTATGTGTGTTTGTATGTGTGTGTGTAATATATATATATTTATATTTTTATATTTTTATATTATATAAATTTTATATTATATATATATTTTTTATATATATTTAAATGTTTTTTATATGGGTAAAACAGTCTTTACGGTTAAAAAAACGCGCCAGGGCCCGCCCCCAAAAAATGTTGCAAATTTTTGGGAAAAAATCCGACTAGCCTGGCGGGTTATTTTACAAACTGAAAAATTGTGTCTGGGTCCCAAAGGGGGGGCCTTTTTGTTCTGATCAAAAAAAAAGCCGGGCAGTCACTTTGTAACGGACGGAGTTATGGCCCTGTCCCCAAGTTGCCCCCATTTTCCCCCTTTTACCCCGGCCCAAAGTGCCACTGGGTCGTTAAGAGGTCAGATTCACTTTAAAAAATGTGTCCTGTGAAAAAAGAAAGGAGGACCCCCTACAGGTGAGAAAAATCAAAGCCACAATGTTTGGTGTCAGGGGGGGGTTAAAAAAAAACCTCGAAAAAAAGGGGTTATTTCTCCCTCAACACCACAACCCCAAAAGGGGATGCCCGTATGCGCCCACAAAAGCGCTGGGGAGCCATGGGGCAGGGTGGGGGCGGGGGAAAACCCAGGTGCAAGACGTCGCTAGCGCGCTAAAGGGCCCCAACGGTCGAAAATTTATCGCCCTTGCAAATCCCCTCAACCCACTGGGGGATTTGGTTCGTGATGCCCCCAGACCTGGTCCCCCCACGCGTCCTCCTGTGGGCCGGGAGCGAAAATGGGGTTTGCGTGCTTCAGGGAAAACCCCTTTTCCCAAAGTGCTTTCAGGGGGGCCCGGACAGATTCATGGCCCGGCCCAACAGGGAAATTCGCCCCTTCACCCCCTGCGCTTCTAGACGGCCACGCTGTACTGCCCCCGGGCCCTCCCCATGGTCACTATTTTGTCGCCACAGCATCGTGCTGCCCCGCTTAAATTTGGGGTTTTCACGGGGCCGGGGAACACAAACTGGAGAAACTGTCGTGTTAAAGCGACGGGTTTTCGTTTCCCTGTTGGAAATCGATTGCCGGCTTTGGTTTATTTGTATCGTCATCGTGGCCAGCGTTTGCGGGTTTCAGTACGTGCAAGCGCAAAAACCTGGGGGGGCGGCCAGTCCGTCAGGGATGGGGGGGGGGAAATGTGTGGAAACGGGACTCTTTGGCCTGTTTTTCTTCAACCTGCACCCAGGTCGGGCCCGGTGGAGTCACTGCCCTTCGTACATAGCACGGTTTCCGGCGCCCTGTCGTAGTCCCCTTTTTTCCCAAGACGCCCCCAAAATATTTTTTTCCGCAAGAAAAAACCCCCCGGCCCAAAAGGCACAGGTCCCCAAAAGCCTTCCTTCAGCAGAACAATGTCCAGATGATAGACTGGCCTGCTCTAAGTCCAGACTTGAACCCTATCGAACAGTTGTGGGCCTTCCTGAAACGCCGCATCAACGAGCAGCCCAACCGCCCTCACAATGCTGTGGCTCTGAGACGGGAGATCCAGCGTCAGTGGAACCAAGTCCCTCAGGCCTTTCTTGATCGACTTGTCAACTCCTGCCAATGGTGCAATCTCACGTGATTGCTGGAGGTGCCAATCCGATATGAGGCCTTTGCGCGGGTGCCTGGATCCAAGGCGAAAACTCTTGAAAACTTTACAGTGACAATACGTGCTTGTTTTATCTGAAAAGATCAAATTTCAATCATGCTATGCAATAAACCGTTTGAATATGTCACTGTGAATGAAATGGTATCATATAAAGTTTTCGTTGCAATTTGCCTTTGATTTTGTCGCGTTTCTAACGTAAGACTATATATATATATATGTGTGTGTGTATGTGTGTATGTAATGTGTATGTATATGTACATGCATGTGTGTATGTATGTGTGTGTGTGATTTGTGTGCTATATGTGTATATAAATATATGTATGTATATGTGTGTGTATTATGTATATTTATGTATGCATGTATATGTATGTGTATATGTATGTATGGGTGTGTAGTATGGGGTGTGTATGTATATATATAATATATTATATATGTTTATATAATTATATATATATATTTATATATATATATATTATTATATTATTTAATATAATATATATACTCATATAATATATATATATATATATATATATATATAATATATATATATATATATATATATATATATACTAATATATGTATATGTGTTATATATATATAATATATATATATATATATATATTATTGGTGTGTGTATGTGTATTATATATATATATGTATATATATATATATATATATATATATATATATATATGTATAGTATATTATATATATATATATATATTATATATGTATAATATATATATATGTGTGTGTTGTATATGTATATATATATATATAATATATATATATATATATATATATATATATATATATATATATATATATATATATATATATATATATACAAGGTAAAAACAAGTTCTTCATTTTCTCCACACAAGCGTAAAATCAACATTAAAACTCGAGCTTTCGCCCACACTCTCACACTCTCCTGATGAAGCCTGTGGGCGAAAGCTCGAGTTTTAATGTTGATTTTACGCTTGTGTGGAGATAATGAAGAACTTGTTTTTACCTTGTATATTTTTAATCTGCCTGTTCTCATTGTTTGGCTGTGGTGCGGTGCGGGCAACGGAAAATTCTACCTGTGAAAATATATATATATATATATATAATAAATGTAATACATTATGTGACAAATAGTGAATATAGGAACATGACAAAAAAGAAGGGACAAAGTAAACAATGGGAAAGAAAGAACTAGAACGAAATGCGTTTGTTGTTGTTGTATCTGTGTTGTTGTTGGTGTTGTTGTTGTTGTTGTTGGGTTTTATTTTTTAAATAAATTCCTTTCTATTTGATTTGAATATATGTATTAGGAATGTGGTGAAAATAATCCTTTTCTATTTGAATGTATGTAAGATATAAAAAATGAAATAAAAAAGTTAAAAAAATATATAACCCAGCTAACAACATGAACAGCAACAGGAAAAACAGGAAAAGAAAAATTATATGGTATAACCCTCCATATGATGGAAGAATAAAAACTAACGTAGGAAAAGAATTCCTCAGAATCCTTAAAACATCATTCCCAAAAGAACATGTACTATCTAAAATATTCAACAAAAATACGTCAAGCTATCATACACGTGTATGCCCAACCTCAAAAATATAATTGATTCTTCCAATAAAACCAAAAACAACAACCAAAGAGGGTGATGAAAGGATATCTTGTAATTGCACAAAAAAAGACCAGTGCCCTCTGAACAATAATTGTCTCTACAACAACATTGTGTACCAAGCTACGGTAAACAACAGACAGTGATAAGAAACATACATGGGGATCACTGCAAACCATTTTAAAACCAGATATGCAAACCATAAACAGTCTTTCAAAATGAAAAATATGAAAACCAAACAGAATTAAGTAAATATATTTGGAAGCTTAAAAATAAGAAATAGATTACAGCATATCATGGAAAATTATAAAAAGAGCAACACCATACAACAACATTTCTAAAAAATGCAACTTATGTACTACAGAAAAGTGGCTGATATTTTGTAAACCCCACCTAGCATCCCTGAACCCTAAAGTAGAAATGATAAACAATTGCAGGCATAAATGGAAATCTTTGTCAATGCACCATTCCGTGGCACGTCCCCCCTGAACGCGCCCCAAAAAGAAAAAAAACCGGCATGCCACGTGCCACACGCACAGAGCTCACACGCCCACACACCACAATATATAACACCGGTGGCGTGCCAAATTGTATATCCTGATGAGAGTGTTTTAGCTTGAAACAAGCTTGTAGGTTTTTAACTCTTCCATTTTAAAATCCTATTTTAAACTGGTATGTCGCTCCCTACATGGTTGAGCACTTTTAATGTTCTGAGTGGCTTTTTAACTCTGATTTTATTGATTGCTCCTCACGTTGAGCACTGTGGCCTAGCAGAATCTAAATTTAAAATGGAGAGAATTAACTTTGGGCAGTCCACCAAAAATATACCTTTTTCCAATCCACAACTTTACATGAAAAAACTCATAGAGCAGACTGAAATATTTGTGCGCAACATGAGGTGGAAAGCGTTTTTCTTTTTGAATCCAGATGCCAAAAAAGAAGATAAAAAACCTTATGGTTTTAAGTCATAGAGATCGCCACCTATAATAGAGGAAATGAAACCTTTTGAAGAAAGTATGAAAAAACTAATAGCTAACATTGAATTCAGAAAACCACATGATAATTTCCAAATCATTGAATAATAACATAAAACAAATCCAGAATGACAAAAAATATTCATAAAGGCGGACAAGACAAAACAATTTCTATAAATGGAAACTAATGAGTACTCTCAACTCCTCAACAAAAAATATTCAGAAAAAATATAAAAAAAGCTGATAAGACCACACATGACAACATCTGCAAAAAAGAAAAAGAACTTGTGCACCAGATGGATTTAGGTGATAGGATATAAGCAACAGCAATAAAATAAGCCTTTATAACCCTTAAAGACCACAAACCTAACTTTCTCAACAACCCTACTTGTAGACTGATAAACCCATCAAAATCTGAATTAGGGAAAATTAGTAAAAAGATCGTGGAAAAAGCAATAGAGGACATAAAACAAACACTGAATACAATCTCTGGAAAAATAGTTACGAAGTTATCCAATGGTTTAAAGAACTGAACAAACAGAAAAATACAGTGTTCATTACTTTTGACATAGTGGACTTCTACCCTTCCATTGATGAGGAATTACTCACTAAAGCACTAAGATTCGCCAACAAATATACAAATATAACAGATTCTGAGATGGAAATCATTCTCCACACTAAGAAAACTCTTCTCCATAGCAACAGTGAAACTTGGATTAAAAAAAACAGCAGGAATTCTACATTCGATGTCACGATGGGATCTTATGATGGAGCTGAAACGTGTGAATTAGTTGGACTTTTCATGTTGTCTCATATACAGAAAATACTTGGTAAAACAGGTTGGCTTATACAGAGATGACGGTCTTGCCACGTTAAACAATAAACCAAAAACCATTGAAAACAAGAAAAAAGAACTTTGTAAAATTTTTCAAAGCCATAACCTAAAAATCACAGTAGAAGCCAACAAAAAAAAAAGTAAATTATTTAGACATAACATTAGACCTTAAGGATCATACATACAAACCATTAAAAAACCTAATGACACACCTGTCTATGTAGACATCAATAGTAACCATCCACCCTCCATCTTAAAAACCATACCTAATGGTCCAAACAAAAGATTATCTAAACTGTCATGCAATGAGAAAGAATTTAACAGTGCAGCAGCTGAATACCAAGAGGCACTGAAAAAAGTGGCTACAACTACAAATTACAATATAACCCAGCTAACAACATGAACAGCAACAGGAAAAACAGAAAAGAAAAATTATATGGTATAACCCTCCATATGATGGAAGAACAAAAACTAACGTAGGAAAAGAATTCCTCAGAATCCTTAAAACATCATTCCCAAAAGAGCATGTACTATCTAAAATATTCAACAAAAATACCGTCAAGCTATCATACTCGTGTATGCCCAACCTTAAAATATAAATTGATTCTTCCAATAAAACCAAAAACAACACAACCAAAGAGGGTGATGAAAGGATATCTTGTAATTGCACAAAAAAGACCAGTGCCCTCTGAACAATAAATGTCTCTACAACAACATTGTGTACCAAGCTACGGTAACAACAGACAGTGATAAAGAAACATACATAGGGATCACGGCAAACCATTTTAAAACCAGACATGCAAACCATAAACAGTCTTTCAAAAATGAAAAATATAAAAACCAAACAGAATTAAGTAAATATATTTGGAAGCTTAAAAATAAGAAAATAGATTACAACATATCATGGAAAATTATAAAAAGAGCAACACCATACAACAACATTTCTAAAAAATGCAACTTATGTACTACAGAAAAGTGGCTGATATTATGTAAACCCCACCTAGCATCCCTGAACTCTAAAGTAGAAATGATAAACAATTGCAGGCATAAATGGAAATCTTTGTCAATGCACCATTCCGTGGCACGTCCCCCGGAACGCGCCCCAAAAAAGAAAAAAACCGGCATGCCACGTGCCACACGCACAGAGCTCACACGCCCACACACCACAATATATAACACAGGTGGCGTGCCAAATTGTATATCCTGATGAGAGCGTTTTAGCTTGAAACAAGCTTGTAGGTTTTTAACTCTTCCATTTTAAAATCCTATTTTAAACTGGTATGTCGCTCCCTACATGGTTGAGCACTTTTAATGTTCTGAGTGGCTTTTTAACTCTGATTTATATATATATATATATATATATATATATATATATATTATATATATATATATATATATATATATATACTAGCAAGTTACCCGGCGTCGCCTGGGTATTATAAGAGAGAGAGAGCGAGAGAGAGAGAGAGAGAGAGAGGAGAGAGGAGAGAGAGAGAGAGAGAGAGAGAGAGACAGAGACAGAGACAGAGACAGAGACAGACAGACAGACAGAGGTCTATAGGACTACACTACTCAGGTCTTCAGCCCTCGTTCAACGATTTATTTCTTATAAACCGATTTATATAAAAAATGTAGTGAAAAATAAGCAATACCATACAGAACATGGTTTTGTTTCTTTCTTAAACAGCAAAAGCAGTCTATATCTGTTCCATTTATTACTCAAACTTCTTACATATTAATTCTACTTTTCACATAAAAAACCCTTATGCCATCGAAATTGAAACATCAGAATATTGTCAGGTTGAGCTTGGTGCTTACTGCAAGACCTGGGGATAAACAGTGTTTTTTGTTTTTCCTGTGGAGCCAGGATGAACAGGCGATCAGGGTTGCAAACGCGTGAGCAGCCCACGTACAGCTGTCCATGCGCGAAGCAGGGCATGTCCAGGTGAAGGCCAGTCACTGTCAGCGATTGCCCTGGACCTTGTTGATGGACGCCCATCTATAAGGGTTGTGAGAGTGCAGCATGGCTTGCAGGCGCTGAATGATCTCTGGTTTCACACCTGGGATAACCTCGCAGCGTCTGGTAGCTTTTTTTACTGTCTCCCATAAAGTAAATCTAGGAGAAACTATGGCCTGGTTGATGGCTGCGGCAGCAGGGACCCAATGCTGTGGTAGACCTGTCCCTGCACCTTGAATATAGGCATGTATCCAGGCGGCTTTACCTCCGTGCACATCCGAAGCTAGTCATTTGGAAAGCAAAGTTATACTTTCGTATGTTTGAAAGGACATGACTGGTGTCTGCAGAGTTCCCAAGGAATGAGGATCGAAGAGGCTCTGGCGCTTCAATCAGGGGTGGCAGTCTGAACTTGCCACTGTTGCAGCAGATTCCTGGTGCCTCCTCTCTGCACTTCAGAGCATGGCAATGTGGGCACTCTGCTGACAAAGTGCCGATGAAAACGTCCTTGTGGTTACTGGAGATGGTTGAAGCGCTGTAATGAAATGCTGAGTTAAAGCCATCTGATTTTGGTTGGTTGTGATAAACCCTAGCGCTCACACATCTGTCATGTTCTTGTTCTATTCTAACCTGCCTATGCTGTTGACTTCATTGCTGTCTATTTGTTTGCCTTGTGTTCTCTATACATTTTTCGTCTACCTTCCCTCTGTTGTAAAGTTCCTTGCTCTCTGCGTGCTGCTTTACGCTCTCTGTCGCTTTTTCGTCTACCTTCCCTCTGTTCGGTTGTCTCTTGGTGTCTACGTGCTGCCTTGCGTTTTCTGTCTTTCTGTTGTCTTGGTACCTCTCATCACTGCTTTCTTTGATCGAGAACGTTGAACTCTGGCCGTTGCAGAAGAAGAGCGTGTGAGCCGGGT